>CAUYPK010119060.1:0-29300 GCA_963574355.1 Loris lydekkerianus
TGGACCCTCACCTTTCACCATTAACAAAAGTTGATTCTACTGGATAAAGATTTAAACTTAAGACATGAACCTATGTAAAAAGGACATTTCTTAAACTAATAGAGGCCATCTACAGCAAACCCACAGCCAATATTGTATTGAATTGAGTTAAATCAAAATCATTTCCACTTAGATCAGGAACCAGGCAAGGTTGCCCATTGTCTCCATTGTTCTTTAACATTGTAATGGAAGTTTTAGTCATTGCAATTAGGGAACAAAAAGTGACAAAGGGTATCCACATAGGGTCAGAAGAGATGAAACTTTCACTTTTCGCAGATGATATGATCATATATCTAGAAAACACCAGGGATTCTACTACAAAACTTTTAGAAGTGATCAAGGAATACAGCAATGTCTCAGGTTACAAAATCAACACCCATAAATCTGTAGCCTTTATATATACCAACAATAACCAAGCTGAACAAACAGTCAAGGACTCTATTCCTTTCACAGTAGTGCCAAAGAAGATGAAATATTTGGGAGTATACTTAACAAAGGATGTGAAAGATCTCTACAAAGAGAACTTTAAGAAAAGAAACAGCTGAAGATGTTAACAAATGGAAAAACATACCATGCTCATGGCTAAAAAGAATGAACATTGTTAAAATGTCTATACTACCCAAAGCAATATATAATTTTAATGCAATTCCTATTAAAGCGCCATTGTCATATTTTAAAGATCTTAAAAAATAATACTTCTTTTTATACAGAATAAGAAAAAATTTTGAATAGCCAAAACATTACTCAGAAATGAAAACAAAGCAGGAGGAATCATGCTACCAGACCTGAGACTGTACTATAAATCGATAGTGATCAAAACAGCATGGTATTGGCACAAAAACAGAGAAGTAGATGTCTAGAAAATAATAGAAAACCAAGAGATGAATCCAACTACTTACAATTATTTGATCTTTGACAAGCCAATTAACAAATGGTGCTGGGTGAACTGGCTGGCAAACTGTAGAACATTGAAATTGGACCCATACCTTTCACCATTAACTAAGATAGACTCTCACTGGATAAAATATTTAACCTTAAGACAGGAAACTATAAAAATACTTGAAGACAGTGCAGGGAAAACTCTTGAAGGAATCGGCCTGCGTGAATATTTTATGAGGAGAACTCCCCAGGCAATTGAAGCAGTATCAAAGATAGACTACTGGGACCTGATCAAACTAAAAAGCTTCTGCACAGCGAGGAACATAGTAAGTAAAGAAAGCAGATAGCCCTCACAATGGGAGAAAATATTTGCAGGTTATACCTCGGACAAAGGTCTAATAACCAGAATCCACAGAGAACTCAAACATATTAGCAAGAAAAGAACACGTGATACCATCTTAGGGTGGGCAAGAGACTTGAAGAGAAACTTCTCTAAAGAAGACAGATGCACAATCTACAAACACATGAAATAAAGGTCATAATCCTTAATCATCAAGAAATGAAAATCAAAACTACTTTGAGATATCACCTAACCCGAGTAAGAGTCGGCCACATAAGAAAATCCTAAAACCAGACATGTTGGAATGGATGTGGAGAAAAGGGCACACTTCTACACTGCTGGTGGGAATGCATACTAATACGTTCCTTCTGGAAGGATGTTTGGAGAATACTTAGAGACCTAAAAATAGACCTGTCATTCGATCCTATAATTCCTTTACTAAGTATATACCCAGAAGATCAAAAATCACAATATAACAAAGATATCTGTACCAGAATATTTATTGCAGCTCAATTCATAATTGCTAAGTCATGAAAGAAGCCCAAGTGCCCATCGACCCACAAATGGACAAGCAAATAGTGGTACATGTATACCATGGAATATTATGCAGCCTTAAAGAAAGATGGAGACTTTACCTCTTTCATGTTTACATGGATGGAGCTGGAACATATTACTCTTAGCAAAGTATCTCAGGAATGGTAGAAAAAGTATCCAATGTACTTAGCCCTACTATGAAGCTAAATTACAGCTTTCATATGAAGGCTATAACCCAACTATAGCACAAGACTATGAGGAAAGAGCCAAGGAAGGGGAAGGGAGGGGGGAGGTTAAGGTGGAGAAAAGTGAATGGATGGGGCCACACCTACGGTGCATCTTAGAATGGGTACAGGTGAAACTTACTAAAGGCAGAATACAAATGTCTAAATACAATAAATAAGAAAATGCTATGAAGGCTACGTTGAACAGTTTGATGGAAATATTTCAGATTGTATATGAAACCAGCACACTGTACCCCTTGATTGCACTAATGTACACAGCTATGATTTAACAATAAAAAGCAAAAGAAAAGAAAATTATCACATTGTATCCTATGTTGTTTAAGACACTGTAAAGCATTTGATTAATGTATGTATATTTATATATTGATCAATATTATAAACTATAAACCTAATTACAGTTTAATAGTAAACTTCTTAACATGTAGATTAACTTGTACTTTGATTTTAACACAATTTGGGAATTAAAGCTTCATCTACCATACTAAAAACATGTTTGGACTTCTTTTAAATATGTCACTTATTGGGAGGTTTATAACTCAGAACTGATCCTTTTGAAATTTCAGTTTGGTGAATGGGCTTATAAAATTGGATATCAAATGCCATATTCTAGTTGCTAATGTTACTCATGTAGTTCCACCATAGGAACTAGTTCATCTCAATATATGGTTCATTGCTACTCACAAGAATGTTTCCATGTTTAATTAAGATGATGATAGCATGCATAGTTTTATACTTTCTTTACAGTCTAGAGAGCTTCTTTTACTAATGTATATCATATTATATCTAAAAATAGTAGTATCTAATAATAGTATCTAATATCTGTAGAGCCCTAACAGTGTGTCAATTTTACTGATAAGGAAATATCACCAAAATGTGGAAACAGCCTAAATGCCCACCAATCCAGGAATGGATTAACAAGCTGTGGTATATGTACACTATGGAATACTATTCAGTCATTAAAAAGATGGAGACTTTACATCCTTTGTGTTAGCCTGGATGGAAGTGGAACACATTATTCTTAGTAAAGCATCACAAGAATGGAGAAGCAAGAATCCTATGTGCTCAATATTGAGATGAGGACAATTAATGACCTAGTACACAGTGGGTGGTAGGAGAAGGGAAGAGCAGAGAGGGGGTAGGAGGGAGGAGGTAGGAAGTCTCAGTGTGTGACACAATTATAAGAGAAACTTGACCTAACAAATGCAATCAATATAGCCTGGTTCTTTGTACCTCAATGAATTCCCAACAATAAATAAATAAATATTTAAGCAATCTGCCCAAAGTCAACTTCTTAAAAACAGTTAAGATTTGAAGACCTACAGTCTCATTGCAGAACTAGTCAATCCCTCCCAGCCCTCAAGGATAAGGAAGGTGAGCCCTTGTTCATGTTAATACTCTACTTTAAAACAAAATAGCTCTACTATTGCACTTTGAAGCTACTGAGTTTAATTGAAGAATATTATTAGATTAAAAGGTAAGCTTTTATAAAATGTGATCTACAGGCACATATAAATCATAAGAAAATAAATTTTATGTGCTGAAATATGGCAACTATAAATGATGATTACAACTACAAACTCAAAATTTTATGTTCAGCATCAAAGAAGCTTCACTTTTTTCATTAATTGAAGTAAGTAAATACATATTTAAATCATAAATTACAAATTGTTCACTGTTAAATGCCACTTTCATCTGTTTTGGACACTGAGTGCCACATATGACTGCATTTGAGAAAATGAAGAAAGGAAAGAAGTGTTGGAATATGAAGAGCTGATGTGGAGTCTTGGATTACATGGTGTTAAGACAAGTCCTTAATTGTACTAAATTTCTCTTAAGACTTGAAGAAAGAAATGGGGAAGTACAGTTATTAAGGACTTACTGTGGGGCAGGTGTGGTGCAACCCCTTCAACATTTTCTGATTTAATGGAAGCAGCAACATCTTCAGAGAATTATTTTATTAAATAAGGGAGAAAATGCCTGTAGAAACAACTCTGTAATGTGACATCCCTCAAGTTAGAGGGCTGATCCATAGAAGTCCAGCAGCCACTATCCACTCAAACCAGTGATGGGAAACCACTGTGGACACAGGGCCAAGGCTGAAAAATGAAATCTAAGCCCATGCCCTGTCTTCCAGTAATATTCCAGTTCATGAGAAGGGGTGGGGGTAGAGACAACGAAATTGTTGAAGGGTCTGAGATCAACTTGAGGAAGAGGAAGAGAAGAGGGGAAAAAAGGCAGGCAGGAAGGAAGGAAGGAATCTTTCAAGGAAGGAAGAAAGATGATCTCTAAAAGGGCAAAGCTTTAAAAGTGTTTTCCTAACCTCTGCCTTTTAGGGGGAAAAAATTAGATTTGCCCATTGGAGCTGGACAGGCAATGTATGACCTGAGAAGTTTGAAAAGAAAAAAAAAAAACAAAAGGCAGCACAAAATACAAATGTTTGAAGGTTTAGCAAATGAAGGAAGAATTGGACTTTTCCTATTAATTTCCAAAAACTGATATGGATGGTTGATTATAAATTAGTTATAGTAAAACAATTAGGGACTTAATATAAAAAAATATTAAAAAAATATCTTTAATTTGAAATTCTTCAAGAACAGAATGAGTTAGAAATATACCCATTTCTAGTGAGGAAACTCTCTTAAGTCATTTGAAAAATGAGTCAAGAGGCAAAACTCTATTCGTGCTGCTGGCCAAGGGTAAATTCCATCCTCTAAATGTGTTTTTCAAAAGGAAACTGATGACCTAGGGATAAAAGTTATAGGTCCCTGGAAGGCCAAATTTTGTCATGGTTATGCGTCTAGGGTTTAGAACCATGCCGATTTGAAATCACATCCTGGTTCTGTCCTTTGTTGGCTTTGAAGTAAGTAAATGTTCCACCATTCCACATCATTTTTCTCAGCCGTTAAATGGGAGTAGTACCTATCTCCCAGGGATGGAATAAAGATAAAGTGAGGAAAAACACTGCAGTGCCTGGCAGAAAGAAAGCACTAAAAATAACTGAAATTAACACAGGAGAAAGGAGGGGAAAGGGCACTGACATTATTTATACTGGGGATAAAAATAGAAATAGACTTCCTATCTGAAGTGTTGCAAGGTTGTCTATTCTTAATTAAGCAGCTGACCTCATCCAGGGCAGAAATACTGTTCCTGCCAGGAGATACAACTATACTAAAATTCCCTTCCCTTTACTGAAGATGAAATTTATGTCAGGCACTGTTTTAACCATCATATAATTGAAGGCATGTCCATACAATTATACAATGTATAATTGAGAGCATATTCTAAGTAATCTTTCGTCTTTCCAGAAGTAAAGACTTTTCTACTTTTGACATGGGACAATGTATTTTGCTAGTACAAATTCACAAGAAAGGAAGAAATGAGACTGAATGTCACTGACATAGAAGCATGAAAAAATTACATCAGTGGTAACAACAAAATACAAATTTTCATCTATTTCTGATGGTACAAACATAATATTTTTACTACTTCTAAAAAGAATGCATAAAAACCACCAACGGATGTTTCAAATACTAAGCTCTACTGATCCTCAATTGTCAAACTCACATAGCTCTGTTTTGAAACTCTTTTCTCACATTGATGTTTAGGTTTCTCATTCCTTTCCTAGTATCACACAGAGGGAAATCTTTAGGAGTATTCAGTCACCATCCCTGTTCTAGGAATCAGCCCTCCCCCCCACCCCCATTTCTACCTTCATGGTCTTGGCAGAAGCCTCTTTGTTAATTACAGTATTTTTGTACCCTGTCTGGTAGTCTTTGCTTATCCCTGTTGTGTCATGAAGCTTAACATTGTTCCTGGATTTTCCACTTGTTAATGAGATAGCATTATCCATAGTTGAAGTAAGCCAAGAAGGGTTTGGTGGAGTCCACTCTGTATTTTGACTTCTGCCACAGTCACAACCAGCAGCGTGCGAGGGGTATCAGCAGTAAAGAGATTTCTCCCCACTCAGCACATGACTAAACCAGAAAGATGATAAAACGCTGAAAATTAACACTGCAAAAGCAAAGGAGAATCAGAAACTGATAGGATGAGAGTGCAAGCAATATGTAAGATCTAAGTTTTAAGATGCTATGATTATGTTCTTCACTGTAATAAAAATATTTAAGTTTGAAAATATTTTGAAATTTATAAAAATGTGCTAAAAGAATATAATAGTATTATAAAAACACTCATATATCCCTCCCCCAAATTCATTTCTTAACATTCTGCCCCATCAGCTTTATCATAATCTCTCGCCTCTGCCTTTCCTTCTCTCCTTTCCTTTCTTCCTCCTGACTCTTCCCCTCTTTTATTTTTTTTGAGACAGAGTCTCACTTTGTTATCCTCAGTAGAGTGCTGTAGCATCGCAGCTCACAGCAATCTCCAGCTCTTGGGCTTAGGCAATTCTCTTGCCTCAGCCTCCCAAGTAGCGTGGATTACAGGAGCCCACCACAACACCCGGCTATTTTTTGTTGTTGTTGTTGTTGCAGTTTGGCTGGGGCCGGGTTTGAACCTGCCACCCTTGGTATATGGGACCGGCACCCTACTCACTGAGCCACAGGAGCCAACCTGACTCTTCCCCTCTTTCTCTCTCTTTCCCCTGAACCATTTGAGGGGAAGTTACATACATTGTGGCCCTTTGCTCTAAGTATTTCAATATGTATTTTCTAAGATTAAGAATATTCTCATAACCACAGTTCAGTTATCAATTTTATAAATGTATGTTGCTACAGTGCTTTTGTCTAACCTACTGTTATGTTTTAACTTTAAGTTGATCTGATAATGTTGTTTAGAGCATTTTTCGCCTGTAGTGCAAAATCCACTTTAGGGTTGTATATTGCATCTGATTGTCAATGGTCACATCTCTTTAGCATTCTTTAATCTGGAAGAATTTCACAGATTTTCTTTCTTTTTTATGACATTGACATTTTTTGAAGCATCTATTCCCCTCAACTTCTTTTATTTTAACGTTAGAAAAAACATTGCGACTATTTTTAAATGAATACATTTTAATTCCATACTATAATGGAATGAAATTAAGAAGTTCATGATTTTATGGCATCGAAATTTGGAAAAGTATTCAAGAACTCATAAAAGCATAAATGGTGATATCATTATTTATTGAATTTTGCCTTTTAGAATCATTTATCAAAGGAAGATATTTTGCATGGAAACAAAAAGACAGAACCAGGGAAAGTATTTTATCTGAAATAGTTTTCTTATGTCAACAAACAAAAAATAGAAATAAGAATATCTAAATTCAAACCCTTCATTTAGCAGACTTTTCTTCTCTCCCTCAGGATCTATAGAAAGAATATCTTCTCCATTAAAAATACCCTGGACTATAAAGTAGAGTCAGGTGAAGGTGCTAACAATTTTAAATTATTTACTATAAAAATATAACTTTGAAAAATATATAACTGACACAAAAAAAATTATAAGACTATAATAAAATACTTTCCACAGAAAGAGATCCCTACTCACTGACAGGGATCATACAGCTAAGAAATTGTTACAGTATATGAATATATACAAAGGACAATTATTCTTATTTTGAGGGAAAAACACTACAAAACTTATTTATTAAACAGATACTGTATATCCAGTATTTTGGAAGTTGATATTTGCAAGATCCTCAAGTATACAGACCATCTAGGGGATAAATCTAAAACAAAATAATTTGAGATCTCAGTAAAGGAAAAGATAGACACCATTGGCATCATTTTTGGAGATAAACTGCACTAAGTGGAAAGTGTTGTGACTGACCATTTAGGAAGGTTGGTTAATATGGTGATTGCAAATTGTAAGGTTTAAAAGGGAGCCCTGAAGAACACACGTAGCCCAGCGGAACACACGTAGCTGTGCTATGAAGGAGCCCCACCCCACTTGGGTGGCGTCCTTTCTCCTCCAAGGACTTGTAAAATGTTGGCAAATTCTCAGGGTTGACATATCAGCTCAGGAGGTGCCAGAATCCAGGCTTATTTATAGAATATAAAGGATTTGATAACCTCTGTTGAATTTCTCCTGCATCAGCTCAGGACAATAAAAGCTCATTGAAATTTTCAAATTCTCTTCATCTTTATAGCCAATAAATATTTATTGAGTGCGCGCTATTGTTAGGTACTAACGCCACATAGTCCTTTTTAAATTTTCAGATAATTAGTATAAAGAATTCATTTTCCCTTTTTTGCATTTATTCCTATGGAAAGAATATTTATTTTCTTTGCATAGTTTTGAACATGATTGTTTTTAAGGGGATGTCATCATAATACAACCAATTGATTGGTCAGTAAACAATATTTTAAAAATTCAGTACAATAAGCCCTTAGTGTCTGTGGTTTCATATCCAAAGACAACCAACTGCTGATCAAAAGTATTAAGAAAAAAACATAGATGGTTGCATCTAACATGTACAGATTATTTTTCTCATTATTATTCACTAAATATAGTAGAACAATATTTACACAGCATTTACATTGTATTAGGTTTTATAAGTAAAACTAGAGATGATTTAAAGTATACAGGGGAATGTGCATGGTTATCTGCAAATACTGTACCATTTGATGTAACAGATGGGCATCTGTGAGTTTTGGTGTCTGCAGGGGGTCCTGGAACCAATTCCCCAAAGATATAAGCACAATTGCAATTTCAATTATTTTGGCACACAATTGAGATGATAAGTTTGGATTATTTGCCCCTTCTGGTAACTTAGAGTGTCTCTCAGATAGGGCTTATTCTTCCACAGTTAGCCAATCCGTCCAATTTGAGTCAATTGGAGTTCCTCCCTAAGAATATTGGAATCAGAAAAAAGAAAAAAGAATTAAATCTGTTTTTAGATGGTAGAACTGTAAGATATCATGTTACCTATCATCTGGACTGAAAAAGCAAAGGACTCGTATTTACAGAGAGTGAGACAAAACCAAGCAGAGATCAAGATCTAAGCAGACAAGAGCTCTTGTTTAAATTGAGGCACTTGAAGGGCAGGAGAAGACAGAGATGGGGAGAAGGGTGACATGGGGAGGAATTCTGCTCCACGGGCAATTTTCAATACTCTCAGACCATGGGCTGCTATTTCTGTTCTCGCTTGGAAGTTACACCGCCTTCCATTATCCCAGGGATGTTTTAACAATTGTTGTTATCTTGGCAAGACCAACAACTTCCTTCTGGCTCCTGTGGCTTCAGGTGACTACTGTCCCAAACTAACTTGCCAGCACATTCATGCCTCTGCTTCCCATATATCCAACTATAAGAGAGAACTGAGTATTTTTTAAAACACACCTCTCGAAGTGGAAAGCAGCAGCCTCTTCCTCCTTCCTTCAATAAATATTCATTGAGCTCCTCTGTGCCAGGCCCCTCTTAGGTTTGGGAGTAAAACATGGAACAAAACAGGCAAATGCTTCTGGGAACACAGTAATTAAATAAAACATGGAGTGTGTCAGAGGCTGACAAGTTCTAGGCAGAAAAAAAAAAGTAGACAAAAGGGGGCGAGAGCACTGGGGATGGGGAATTAAATTTAAAACAATGCTCAGGAAAGTTTTCACAGAGCCAGGGACGTTTATGCAGAGGCGAGGGTGCCATGAGGAATGGTCCCAACAAGAGTAAAGACACTGAGTTTGCCCAGAGTTCCTCAACCTCTATTATCCCATTTACCTATTCTCTAAAATTTGCCTTCTATCCTCAACCTGGAACTATTCAAGTTTCCAACAGCTGCATTTTTTTCCCTGTAGCAAAAAATAAAACCTTGCATTTTGTGTTTTTGCTAAACAGATACCCCCATATAAAAACAGGAGAAAATTGCTTTTAGCAAAGACATGCTACCGTTTAGACTTATGCTGATTAGAAAGTAAGATTCACAGTAAATCTTCCAAACAGCATCTCTGAAATGCTTGAGCTTCTGCAAGTATTGTAATCTCTGAGTGTTCCTGTATTTAACAGGATTTATCCATCGTAGATGGTCTGGTTTCCAGGGATATTCCTTTTGTGAACAGTGAATATTTAAAACTTTATTGTAAAACTGATCACTGTGGGAAGAAGTGAGAAGCAGCATGTTTAGCAATCAAAACTTGAAAATTATTTATAATTCGTAAAAATTCCTGGTTCAGATTGCTAGTCTCTATAGAAATTGTACTTCTAAAGTTTTAACTATTTACTAGTCTTCCCAAGCTAAAGAAGACTAACACACACAAAAAAATCCCTTATCATTGTGATTGGCTGACCTTTTTGATGGGAAGTGGCTGGAAACACCCCCTTTCCCCCACCCCCACTGTCAAGTCAACCCAGTTTAAAAGTGCAGCTCTGTGCAGCTGACACTAACCTCACAGTGCACTTTCTAATCAGGGCCTCCCAGTACTGAGCACTTTCTAATCAGGGCCTCCCAGGAAATCCGCATTGCTTCCTGGAATCCCAAATATTTTCCTCAGTCTCCTTTTTTCCTCTTCTATTAAATTAGACTATAAATAAGTAATCCTATGCAGAACTGAGTAAACATTTAAAAAACTGTCCAATTTCTATGATCCTCTGTATAGCAAATGAATTGGAGCTAAACGAAAATTGAACTCTCAATGGCTTTTTGTTCTAATTTTACTTGGAGACACCAGCCCAGTCAAGACTCTGCTTTAACCCAATATGGGTAAAAGTTCAGGAGAAATTTTATATGGAAATCCGGAAGCGCCAAGCATCCCATGTCTCAACACATCCCTCACTGCCACACCTCTACAGCCGGGGACCCCACCACGGGACTTCACCTCCTGCATTTTTTGTTTTGCTGAGATCAACTCCTGATTGCTAGAATATTCTTTGATTTCCCCTTCCTCAAACACATAATTTACAGCACTCATTCTACAGATTCTAATTGGATACTAGCTTTCTAAGTATATTATCAACTCTTTGATGACAATCTCTGTCTTATCTAGTTTTCAGATTGAATACTTGATGCCATGATGAAATGCTATTTCACAAAAATGAAAGAGATTCGTCAGAAATGAGAAAACATGTTCTAAAAGAGGTTATTAGCATCTCTGACAGAACCACTGCTTGCCCTGTGAGGAGAAAACTGCCAAAGGCTCCTAAGACAAAGTACTTTTCATTTAGTAACAGTAACCAAAAGTACCCAGGAGACAGCTACAAAAACTGCAGTGTTATTATTATCATTATAACAAAAAGTGAAGAGGATGAAATTCTAAGCTAGAGAAAAACTCCTCTTTGAAGTGCAAAATATAGCAGCTAATACATACTAGGAGGTGCTAATTTAGTGATAGGTTTCTAGTGACAGTGTAAACCACTAGGAAAAGGACAAATACATGATAAACTCTCTATTACATGTATTTCATTGCTAGTAGCAAAATAATTGCTTCTGCATTGTGTATATCCTTGATAAAGTAGAAATTAAGTCTAGTAGGTTAGGCATTTTTCTAAAGCAAAGCTACTAAAATCACTTGTAAAAATGTATCACTTGATAATGACATGGGGTACCATAAAAGGTAAAAGATTCTATTATCCCCCAATTAGCTTTTGCTCACTTGTCCCTGCAATGCAGATCAGAAAACTTCCAAGGTCAGGTCCTCATAACAGTGTTACTATGTCTCACTACAAAGGCTCAAAGCTGTCTGTCAAGGGGAAAGGTATTGCAAGGACAGCTCACACATTTCCTTGAGACATTTCCTTTATTGGCAGTAACACTAGTGTCATGATATGGCAAATTAATATTTGAAAGTCAAGAGGCTTATTCACATTTTCAATTCATTCAACAAATATTTATCAAATACCCACTGTGTGTGATATTCCCTTATAATTAAATGCAAGTTACTTACATTCGTCAAGATTCTTGTCACAACCAACAGAGACTAATTCAAACTTATTCAGGAAAAAAGGAAATTATTGCACTTTAATGGGTAGGTCACAGCCTTGCTGAGAACACTAGACAAGCTGGCTTAGAACCAAGGGAAGCCACATAGGTAGCACCCAGCCCAAACGTGCCATGGACCCAGTGCAGAGTGAACACCGTGACCACTACTGGACCTGGTTTTCTAGACTATGTCACCAACACCAGCTCCACCAACCATCCCAGATCACAGATGTTGATGCCTTCACTACCATCACCAAAAAAGTTTTCCCCTCTTCATGACCTTTCATAGCACTAGCTCCAGAAGTAAAATCAAGGGTTGGTGCATCTGGTACGTGGATTCCTATCAAAGTGGGCATCTGGTATTTCGAAGCTTCTGTCTTTGGAAATAAGCTTGTGCAAAAACTATCAATCCGTAGAACAATCCATGTATCTACCATATGTATTATATGGTAATCCTGATGCCGTTGATAGGAACACAGCAATATGAAACATAATTATATTAGATCTTCAGCATGTGGTCATCCAGGAGGGCAAAAGCTGACATTTGGCTTCATCGTTTAAACATGGTCCCCCTACCTTCTTGTCTGCACTGAGGTCAGACTACCTCCCCCCTCATGGAATGATTCTGAATATATTCAGAGTAAGATAATAGTTCAATAATTAAACATCTTAGTCAAAAACATCTAAAGCTTTATATTTTATCCTGAGGCTCATAACATACAACCTAAGAAACAAATATTAAAATAACTTAGACATTAGAATGGTTTACCTATTGAAGATCTTAACCCATTTTCAATTTCTATTGAAGCAACTATTCTGTAAACTACTCTTTTCAAAAACATAATGATAATCAACATTTTAAATCTGTAGTTTATAAAACAGTTTCTCTGGACTGTTGAATAGACTCTGGGTTGTTATTTTATTGCTAAGAATTCAGGCTATTTCTTTAACAACTTCAATACTCAAATCAAGAGTCTTCTCTCTTGAGGATGGTGCTGTTTCTAGCAGTTCTTTGCACACTGACTTTCATTTCCAGACAACCAGACATCTTTTCCCTCTTGCCTAATATTATCAAGTTCATTTATTATCAACTCTATTAATGGAAATTCCCACTAATGGGAAAGTTCTTTTCACATCCTCCAAACTATTTTTATTAATTTAATGTAAATGTTAATTTAATATCATTTCACAAACTTTTCCTGTTTAATGTCAATTATGAAGTCACTGGTTTGCTACTCAAAACAGCACTTAATGTCAATTATTGCAATCAGTCTTATTTGAAAACTGAATTTTTATGTGAAACTGATTTTAATATGTCTTTAAATTTGCTCAATAATGAGCAGATTACAAAAGACAATTCTTTAAACTTTTTATCGCTGTAAAGGAACTAGAAATTGCTACTTGAGTTTTCTAAGTGATCACAACTATACATCAAAAACTTAAATCAGGCAAAATTGCTACTGTTAACTCCAGTGACTCTCTGATGGATTAGCTGATGATTTGCTAATTCTCCCAGGTAAACCATTATACCATATTTCCACAGTATCATTTTGATTTTTTTCTTAGTCATCTTTTGTCAATGTTCTTTCCAAATATTTATGATTTACATCATTGTAATTATCACATACAACTTGGTTTTATAAAAAATTTTAAGTATGTTCTTCATTTAAGTCATGGATGTTATTATGAACATGTTAATTTATATCAAGTCTAAGAACAAATAATGATTATGTCTCATGAAGAGATGAGGTAGTAGAGAGAAATACTATCCCTATATCATGGCAAATATATGAAAATTAGAATGAAAAATATAATGTGGAATATTATCATATCAAGAATAGACTATTTCCTCTCACCTAATGTGACCACACATTAACATAAAATTAATTATTTTAAAAATTTAATAGTATAATTAACTTAGATCTCTGACTCTCTAAAGAGAACAATATTTCACACAGAATATAAAGTTACTTCTTTGTCACGCATTAAATTTTTAGCACCCAATCCAATGATATGTACTAAATTGTATATTCTTCAGTATTATTTTGCCTTTATTTTTGGTTATGATGTACAGATTCAAAATTAAATCATGTTAAAACATCTTCTGGTTGGTCATCACGCTAGGTCAGTGTTCATAAATAGCTATCCTATGGTCATCAGCCTTAGAAATCACACATAGTATTTATTTCCCTTGCATTTCCAAGGGAAAGAGATAGCCCATAATATTCCTAATCTATTTTTTTTGTCTGAAAATTCTAGAATTTTTCAAAACTATAAACAAATCTCATGTAATATAATATTATTTTCAAGTGATGGGAAAAACATATAATTTTAGGGAGTCTTGGCAAATGTCCTATGGTCAAAACTACTGATGTCAAGTCATCCCTGTGGTTAGTATCACCCATTTAATATCCCCCAAATTATCACAATACATCTTCCTGGTGGAAAAGGAATTGCCACAGGTCACGGCAGCAAAGAACATTTTCAATTTAACATTAAACTGTCCTTTAAAAAAAAAAATGACTCCTCAGGCTGCACCTGTGGCTCAAAGGAATTAGGGCACCAGCCCCCATATACTGGAGGTGGTGGGTTCAAACCTGGCCCTGGCCAAAAAAAGACTCCTTTAGTGATATAAACAAGAAACTTCAGGAGTTGCTCAACCAAGCTGAGGTTTCTCTCCCACGCCTACTATCATTCCTTAACCATCTGATGGGGGACATGAAGATAGAGGGGGAAAGTTAAAAAAGTAAAAAAAAAAAAAAAAAAAGCAGAAAAGATATCTTGGCATGGGAAGTCATCTGTTTTTCCTTTTTTGCCCTTTGTGATTAAAAAAATGGCTCTGATATAACTTATTATTAAGCTGGAAGGAGAAGTAGGAAGGTATGGATTCTAGTTCCAATTTCTTAACCTTTATGGGACTCAATTTTGTCCTCTGCAAACCAGAAAATATATACTCGTATAGTTAAAGTTTTAAAGTTGAGAAGTTAAAGTAATATAAGAGATAGTGATTTTAATATTGAGAACAGCACATACATGAAATAATAGATGTTGTCAAAGTCTTGTACAAGGTATGAAATTATAAACCGGTGTTTATACTAACATAAATAAATGTCCAGAGATACCTGTAATATTTTCCACATGAAAAGATGTACTGTGATGTTTTACACAGCACTAATTATTGCTCCTTTTCAGCACAACACACTCACTCCACAAATAGCACACTTTTCCAAATTTAAAATGCCCCACTCCATGTCATCAAACTCTTTATCTGTGATTCATTATAAAACTTAGGAATGGAATTAAATTTGAAGGCAGATAACTGAATCAAGTTTCATTTTGCCTCTAATTACCATTTTGGACCTGCACAATTTACCTAATCTTCAGGAGTCCTGCTTTCTCATCAGTTAAATAAGAAGGCTGAATTACATAATTGCTAAAATCCTTTCCCCATGCCACAATTTGAAGAGTCTTATGACTTTCTGTTCTACCTGACCAATTCCAACTATTTCATAGATACATATTTACTCATTATTTACTTTGGCACTGTGGTTTTCTTTCAAGTTCTTTCTTTTATACCCTAACATTGGGGTATTAGAATGAAAAAGGTAAAAGAGGTGACAGCCTGTGTATTAGTGATTTTTCTTTCAGAATGCTGTTTTTTCCCACTGAAAACACAAGCAGTTGCAGTACCCAGACAGTGAGAATGTTGTAGTGGAAAGTGTATTTAATGATAGCTTTTTACTCATCAACATGTCCCAGCCAGACATTCATTTTCACCATTAATTTTGTCTCTTTAAGTGAAATGAAACAGCTCAGCCAAACGTAATTAGGTCCTCTTTCCTATGATGGAATCTCAGGAGTTTATAGGGCAAAGAGAGGTCAGCCTCTTACGTCAATACAGTAACCTTGGAAGAGAGAATTACAAGACATGACCTTCCTCTAGTGGACGGAAGCTGGGCTACACGAAAAGTTTCAGGGGTTGGATGGGAAGAAACATAATAAAAGATTTGTGTTATAATCACAGACTAGGTAGGTATGGTTGATATTCACTGCCTCATTCCCAAAGGATACATTAGTTAGTATCATGTCTTTTCTAATACTTCCATCCTTCAGGGAAGAATTCCAGAACCAAGACACCCCTACGGCAAGAGAGGAAGACTTAGAGATTCCATCCAAATAAATTGTTATCATTTATTTATCATCCTTTTTCTCCATTCAATATAGCAAGGCCATTGTCCCTATTGAAGTTTCTGAGGTTGAGATTGTATTGGTTAATGTTCTCTGCTAACTAACGAAAACTAGTAAAATCTTTATAAAAATTACCAGGACCCCTTCTTAAACCATTATAAGTGAGCTACAAAAACATATAAAATGTGATGCTTCCCTACCATTATTAGTTAGTATTCTTCTTATAATTTTATGAGGTTATTTAAAGCCAATAACAAGAAAGTTATTGAACTCTTGTCATCCCTTTCAGAAAATCCAGCTCAATATAAACTTGCTGACTACACAGCAGAAAGAATTACTTTGGTTAGATGACCCAAGTTAATAAAGCAGCTAAAATTAGACAGAGAAACTTCGCAGAATTCTCTTGGGATACTATTCAGACTAGTTAATTTTCCCAGTGGCAATTTTCAAATCACCTTTATATACAGAAGGAAATCTATTATTAAAGGACTAAATTCTCTTCATTCATACATGCAAAGCTTAGTTCACATAGAGAGGTTTAAGTTTTTCTGGGTCCAGCCAATATAAAAGGATTTTTGTGGAAATGAATGATTTAAAATTAAAAAAAGAAAAAAACCATCTAGGTTCAAGAATCTTGTAAAGAAAAATACTCAATTATGGAAGATCAAGGAGGAGAAAAATGGGTACGAAAGCTTACAGAAGTACAGAGGTAGGGAGCAGCAGGAAAGGACTGCGGAAAGAAAAGAAAGTGAGGATCTTCTGGAAATTCTAGCTATGCCACCAATATACTGCCCACTTAATTTAACATACATTCAGAAGCACAGTGGTCATTACAAAACAAGCTAAACATATACAGGATATCTGAATTTTAATTTGCACACTATTTTAAATTGCCCATGAATTTTATGGACACCCTGAATAACCACTGTTGCCTGAAGACATCTGGCTCTTGTCTTACCAGGAGCAATAATATGGGAGTTAGAACTTGGGTCTCAGTCCAGACTCTGCCACTGGCCAATACGATAATCTTGGATTAAGTAACTAAGCTTTAGAATTTCAGTTTCTTCATCTCTGGCCTGGGGACTATATGACATATCTCAGAGACTACCATCAACATCACTCAGCACAACACCAGATACAGAGATAAGCACATAGCTCTACCTAGTAAACACTTGTTTCCTTTTGCCTTTTACATTCTATTTCTCTCAATCTCACCATCAAAACAGTGGTTGAGGACCATTCATCTAACAATAAATTTTTCCTTTACTTACTACACAACGAATTACATGGAACTATGCAACTATCATAAAAATATCTAACGATGCAGAAGTACAAGAGTAAAATATCTCCTTTTACCTCATTTCTCAGCCTTTCAAACCATCATCACTCCAGAAGTACCCTTGATTAGCATCTCCTTATTTATTCTCCTACCTTTCACTGGGCATGTGTATTCAAAGCAAGCACAAAATACATAATTTTAGTGTTTTCACATATGTGGGATCTTATATTTAATTTTATCTGCAACTTGCATTTTTAATTTAACAATATGTTCTGATGATCTTTCAAATTTAATTAATATAGATAGACCTACCCCAACATAGAGCGTAGAAGCATAGAATGTTTCCTACAATTCATTTAACTATTATACTATTAATAAATATTTGGTTATTCCTACTGTTCCAAATGAACAATGGAGCACTAACCCACCTTTACACACCTCTGTGCTCATGGTGGGCCCTGCCTTACAGTAGATATTTAGAATTAAAGCTAATGTGTAGAATGAATCTCCTCTATAAATGATGATGCATAATACCAGATTGTCTTTTAAACATTAGACATCTTTATTCTCCAATCAAAAAGACATAAGAATGTTATTTCTTTACACTAGGGGATGGCAAATTTTTCTGCATCTAAAATTAAGATGTTTCCAATGTGATAGTAACAGTAGGTAGGGTCTTTAAGAGGTGGTTAGGGTCCTCCCTCATCAGTGGGATTAAAGACCTTACACAGAAGCTGTATGCAGTGTTTTATTAGCTTGCTCTTCCACTTTTCTGCCACATGGGGATATGTCATTCATTCTCTCTTGTGTTCTGCCTTTCCCATGTGTGAGCACAGCAATAAGACCCCTATCAACTGCAGGCACTTTGGTCCTGGCCTCCAGAATTGTGAGAAATGAATTTCTGCTCTTTATAAATTATAGTAGTCCCCCCCCCCCAAGGTTTTACTTTCTATGATTTCAGTTATCAGCAGTCAACTGTGATCTGAAGACATTAAATGAAAAATTCCAGAAACAAACAATTCATAAGTTTTAAATTAAACACTGTTCCAAGTAGTACAGTCTGTCCCACTCTGTCTCACCAAGATCATAAATTATCCCTTTGTCTAGTATTTACTCTGTGTATCCTACTGACCTGTTAGTCATTTAGTAGCCATCTCAGTCATCAGGTAACCCATTGCAGATTGTAATGCTTATTATGTTCAAGTAACATAGTGTAAGTTATAAGCGCAGTGATGCTGGCAATTTGGATAAGCCAAAGAGAAGACATAAAGTGGTTCCCTTAAGTGAAAAGTTGAGAGTTCATTACTTAATAAGGAAAAAATAATTTTTCCCCGTTTCTCCATTTGGGAATGGCAATCTCTATCCCATGCTTTTACCACCATCGTATTTTGGAATCACAAAATTTGTTAGATTTCATGTGTTCACAGCAAGAGAGCAATTTTCCTCAGGATAAAACACCTTTGAGTCTCATCTTTTGTTGTTGTTGTTGTTGTTGTTGTTGTTGTTGTTGTTGTTGTTGCAGTTTGGGCAGGGCTGGGTTTGAACCCACCACCCTCGATATATGGGGCCAGCGCCCTCTCACTGAGCCATAGGCGCCACCCTTGAGTCTCATCTTTATCTGATTAAGATGATAACTATATGAGACTCAGGATTTTAGATTTTAAAGTTGATGCTGGAATGAGTTTAGACTTTGGAAGATTTTGGGATAAGATAAATATATTTTATGTGTGAGAAGGACACAAATGTGATGAGGAGGGCACAGAAGGAATTCTATGGTTTGAATGCATGCCTTCCAAAATTTAGGTGCTGCCAATGCAATAATATTAAGAGGTAGAGCTGTTAAGAGGTGATTAGGCCACGAGGGCTCTTCTCTTGTGAGTGGGATTAAGACCCATTTAAAAGAATCTTCACACAGCATTCAGGAGCTTACTCTTTCATTCTTCTGCTATGAGAGGACAAAGCATTTATTCTCTCTTGCCTTCCACCTTCCACCATGTGAAAACACAGCAAATACGTCCTAAGTCAGTGATTCTCAACCTTCCTAATGCCAGGACCCTTTAATATAGTTCCTCATGTTGTGGTGACCACCAACCATAAAATTATTTTCATTGCTACTTCATAACTACAATTTTGCTACTGTAATAAATTGTAATGTAAATGTCTGACATGCAGGATGGTCTTAGGCGACCCCTGTGAAAGGGTCGTTCGACCCTCAAAGGGGCCATGACCCACAGGTTGAGAACTGCTGCCCTGAATGAATGTTGGCACCTAGATCTTGGACTTCTCAATCTCCAGAACCGTTAGATATAAATTTCCGGTCTTTTAAAACTACCCAGTCTCTGATATTCCGCTACAACAGAACAAATTAACTAAGGCATCCAGATAGTAAATATTTGGGGTTTTATGGTTCATACAATCTCTATTGTAACTACTGGACTCTGCTGTTGCCATACAAAGGTAGCTGCAGACAATACAAAAATAAATAGGTGTGGCTGTGTTCCAATAAAACTTTATTTATGAAAATCATACAGCTAGATTTGGCCTGGCTATACCTACAATAATTCTTTCACTGAGCCAGCTAATACAGCTTTTCTAAATGTGCCAGAATGGAAGCTTCACGTGATTGTATCAGTACATTTATTTCATCAAATAAAAATTGTTTGATTATATGTCTGAGTCCCTTATAAGAGACTGTAAGTTCTTTGTAGATAGAAATTATGTCATATTTATTATCACAGCTCAATATCTGACATAGTGACTACTACACTAGACACTCATCACTAATTTGAAAAATAGCAGGACTGCAGGAAGAGGATTAGAGATCATTGTACATCTACAACATCACAACCATCGCTTGCAGGCTTCCACTAGCAAGCTTTTACTTCCTTTTTTCTCAACTTTTCAGGAGTGTAATGACACTGATGTCTGCCTTTTTGATTTGCCTTCGGCTTATCTTTTTCTTTGGTTTTTACTTCACAAAAAGTTTGGTGTTCCTGTATTAGTAAAGTGTTACCATCTTTTAAACATTTCTCCATTCATTTCTTAAAAGGAAATAAAAGTCCAAAATTATTTTAAAATTCCAATTATAAAAATCAACAGAGGTCTTCTGGTTAAACTTAAAGAAGTAACTAACTTGGGGAGCAGCTTCTTATTGCTATATTAGTAGTACATATTTGGGGGTATATGTAATATGTTGAAACCCATATAAACTGTGTAATGGTCAACCAGGGTAACTGGAATGTCCATCATCACAAACAGTTAACTTTTCTTTATGTTTTGATTTGTTACATTTTAATTTCAGATTAATTTTAATTTATTATAGGTCTAAAGGTCTTTTTTTACCATATGACTTGCAATGAACATCATAAAGTTATAACTATTTAGAGCAGATACTAACCTAACTTTAGACACAAAAAGAAAGAAAACAAACTAAGAAAGCCCTTTATATATTAACTCCCGTCTCTCTTCACATTTTGAGTTTTTGATGTCACAATTTACATGTTATTATATTGCCTCTTAAATTGTTCTCTTTATCATTTTTTCATAACTTTTGCTAGAAAACACATTTAACTTCATTTTTTTTCCTAAAAAAGATAAGCCATCACTTTAAACATTATACTATCACTAAAATTTCATGTTGGATAACAGAATAAACTGGCCATAATTCCAATCATAAGGTAAATATTGAGCTTTCCAAGGCTTTGAAGTATAAACTGGAAGAAGAGAGAAACCTTAGTATTAAATCATATTATGTCAGATCTCTAAAACAATACAGATTTTATCTTACCATATCATAGTCCTAAAAGTTTTATCACAAGGCATTAATTAGAGGTACCAAAACTAGCAGTGTAATGAAATAGGTAAGGACCAAGGAGGGTTCCCTTTAAGACCCTGCTGGACCCAGAAGAATGTCAGGGGAAATAGAGTTCAACAGAGAACTTAAGCTGTTCACAACACTTTCATTCTGCTCGTGGTACCCTAGAAATTAAGGCGTATGTTCTTGGCTTATTTCAACCTGAAAAAAATCATTTTTACCACTTGCCTGACAGTTAGAATTTTAGACTATTTTAACTCCATTTACCCTTATCTCACTTTTTCCATTTTTATTAGCATTTTAATGTCATTTATATCTTAAATTCCATAAGATATCACAATTATTGTTTTTGCAAAGTCAGTATTTATTTAAATTTACCCTCATTATTCGCCATTATAGTATTCTTTATTCCTTTTGGTATTACTATCTTTCTATCTGGGTTAATTTCCCCTCCTTTTCGTATTTCTTTTATTTCAGACAGGCTTGTGTTAAATCCCCTTTATTTTTATTTTTGGAAGAGATTTTTCCTGGGATGAACAATTCCACACCCTCAGTATTTACCTCTCAGCACTTAGAGATGGATTTCCACTGCCTTCTGACTTACATAATTTCTGCTGAAACACCACTTCTACTTTTGTTATTACTCTTTGAAGGTAACATGCTTTTTTATCCATAGGCTGGAATTTTGGCCCCCCTTTGGCTTCTAGAAATTTGCCTGTGATATTCCCAGGTGTGGGTTTCTTTGTATTATGCTGGAGGGTTGCAAAATGAGGACTTTTTAGAACTTTCAATCTAGCTGAACAGTTTACAAAGAACCAGGATGCAGTAAATATCCCCAGGAGAAAAGCAGCCATGAATTCAAGGCCTCTCATGTTTTCAATTTGTCTCTCCTACCCAGGTAGCCAGTAAACACCTTATGGGTTCCTTTTTTCTCAATAGTGATTTTTTTCCCCCTTATCCTAGGACCAATCCCCAGAATCAACAAATGCCCTAGGGAACAAATTTCACCCAATAGTCATACGAAGTAAGAACATTTTTCTTCTCTCTTTTAGCTTAGCTACCCTTCTTTGATTCTATTGCTCTGATTTCTTTAAATATTTTATATACACACAGACACACACATATATGAAAGTTTGACAATTAAATTCGAGAACTTACTACCATGCACTTATGTTGGCAGTGTTGTAAAAATTAGTCAAAAAGGTTTCTTAACGTTGGTATATCAGTGTCTCCCAGTTGTTATGTCAATTTTGGTGGTGTCTTGCTGAGTGGTGTTTATTACTGTTGCATATTTTTATGTGCCATCTGAGAATGTCTGAGCTTGAATTAGAGCAACAAACTAACATTTATCATTTCTTGTTAAACTTGACAAGAGTGGAAGTAAAATCAGGAACATGTTAGTCTTAGTTTATGGGGATAATGCCACAATGAAAATGACAGTGTAGAAATGGATTAAATGTTTTTCTAAGGGAGAATGTTTCTCTTCTCTGATGAAGAGATGGCAGGACTGCCAGTAATGAGCAAAACTGGGGCAAACATTTTAAAAACTAATCAAATTATGTGTCAAAATTGTCAGCTGACTATGAGAAGCATAGCAGACCAAGAAAACATTAATAGAGAAACAGGAAAATCTTAAGTGAAAATCTTCGCCAACAACTCATGGCTCTTGCATCACTACAGGCACCAAGTCACATGGCATGATCTGTGTGGTAATTTTTAGTCAGTGAATAAATAACTACATTGAAACACCCTCCCTGCTCATCTGATCTGGCCCCAAATGACTTTTTCTCTATCTCTGAAGATAAAAGAAACATTGAAAGGATATTTTGGTGATATTCAAGATATCAAGGGTAATACAATGACAGCTTTGATGACCATTTCAGAAAAGGAGTTCCAAAATTGTTTTTAAGGGTAGACTAGACATTGGCATCAGTGCGTAGTTTTCCAAGAGGAGCACTTTGAAGGTTAGCATAGTGATATTCAGCAATGCGGTATGTAATACTCTTTGTAGGATGAATTCATGAACTTAATGTCAGAGCTCATATATTTTGGAGATGAGGTCTTTCTATGTTGTCCAGCCTGGTCTCAAACTCCCAGCCCTAAGCAATCCTCCCAACTCACTCTCCTAAAGTAGAAGAATTACAGGCAGGAGCATATCATGTTTCAAAGCTCACCTGGATTTTCTAATTGTTCCAGAAGCACACTGGCCTGCTAGAAAAAGTAAAGGGATAAACGGGGCCAGGTAGAATACAAACAAAAACGAAAATCAGTGATAACTGAGGACTGACATTTGACTTTAGTGTGGGTGGTGTATTTGTTTTCTTTTGCTACATAAAAATCACCACAAACTTAATGATCATAAATAACACATATGCATTATGTCTCAGTTTCCACAGGTCATGAGGCTCACCTGACTTGACCAATTCTCTAGTTAAGGTTTCACAAGGCTGCAATCAACATATCATACAGACTACATTCCTTTTCACAACTAAGAGTACTCTTCTAAGTTTATGTAGTAGTGAGAAGAATTCAGATGCTTGTGGTTGTAGGACCAAGTATGTATTTTCTTATTATCCATTACTTGGGAACTTCTCTTAAAACTTTAGGACATGTGTAGTTCCTGGACAAGTGGCCCTCTCTCTGGCACTCACACAGGCTCTCTTACAATATGACAACTTCCTTTTATAATGTCACAAGGAGAATCCCTCCCCAGTCTGCTAAGACTGTGTTTTCGATGATATAACTTAGATGTGGGATCAACTATCTCATCACCTCTGCCACAATTCTTGCCTAGAAACAAGTCACAGTTCCCACCTGTTTTCAAGGAAAAGGGATTATACAAGGTCATGACCCACTGGTATCATCTCTTTATCCCTATCACAGTGATACAATGAAGAACAGCAGGAACTGTGGTCAGCTAGAGAACTCATATACTGTCAGTGGAGGCCTACTGCTATTCAGCTAGAATGCTATTCTGCATTCTATGATGAATACAAGAGCCCATATTTTCAAAATGTCCAATTTGGTGAGGAGAGCAGAAGCTGTAAATCTAGGTATTTATAAGAAATTGACCAGTTTTTAAATGTTAATGAAAACACACTATACAAGTTAATAATTGTCAGACCAAATAAAACAAATCTGCAGGCTACATACTAATTTTCAGCCTCTGCTCTGTTAACAAATCTTCTAGCCAAAGAAGACTTTTCTATATGAAAAAGTAAGGGAAAACATGTACCCAGAGAAAACTACATACCCTGTGAGAAAGTATTTAGGAATAGAAATCTAAATAGAAATCATAGACTACCCTCTCTCACTATGCAACTACACATTCAATGTGCTACTGTGTTAGCCAGTGCTTTGCCCTCATTCAAAGACCATGTGGTAATTTTCAATAAAATAAACAAAATGAGACCTTACCTTGCTTTGTGGTTGTAGGACCAAGGATGCATTTTCTTTCTGTCCATCAGTTGGGAACTTCTCTTAATACTTGAGGACATATGTAAAACCTACAGCAGGAAAATTCAAAAAAATTTATGAAGAAGATATAGTTCAGGAAATAGTGCCCAAGAAAACAAGGCAAAGTTGAAATAATTCTATAAACACATGCTCATAAAACATCTAAGAGCAATAAGTAATTTAATCTAAGAATACATATAAAATTTTACAAAAGGATATAATATAGCACTAAACATTTGTTTATTTGCATACATTATGAACATGTATTTCCTGTATTTTATGTTCTAGGCTTGGTACTAGGTATTGGGAATTCAGCAGAGAACAGGATAAGCAAGCTCTTTACCATCACATTATTTGGTGGGAGTCAAGACAATAATAAAGAATTAAACCAATTTTTTTTTTAAAAAGCACTATACTAATTAAGTATATTAAATGAAATAAGCAGGAAAAAGTGGAGAAACAGAAGGGTGCCTCAGAGTCAAGAGCGGTTGAGACCAGTGGTTTGGGGACTGATTTAGAGTCAGCATCACAGTCCTGGTCAGCTGTGCTGCAGGAACAGGTGGCCTCAAACTCTCAGAGTTCACAAGACTGGGCTATTTCTCAGCCAGGGCTACATGTCACCAGGCTGGTGTTAGTTCTGCTCCACATGACCTTTCCTGCTAGGTCACTGGTTAGCGGTGAAGCCTTGACCTGGGACATACAATTCTCTTGGCAAAGGGAAAGAACAAACAAGTCAGCTAAAACTCACAACAACTACAGAAGCTTCTGGATAGAACTGCTATCATGTCATGTCTCCTCACACTCTATTGGTCAATGCAAGTATATGGCTAAACGCAACAGGAGGTGGTAAAATACACATCTCCTACAGGGAAACTAGTATGTAATTGGGAATAATACAATTCACTATCAACACTCAGAGTCCACATTGCATTATTGAGCTTCAAAAATGAAAAATGTCCTTTGGTGTCAGGGTTTAAAAAAAAAAAAAGAAAGTAGAGGGGGGTGGTGCCTGTGGCTCAAAGAGGTAGCACACCAGCCCCATATGCCAGAGGTGGCAGGTTCAAAGCCAGCCCCGGCCAAAAACTGCAAAAAGAAAAAGAAGAAAGTAGAGGGATGGGAGAAAAATTAGTATTTTATAGCAACAGTCTATAGTCAGTCGCTATTACAAACTATTTCCCGGCGGTTGGGGGGGGGGGCAAGATGGCTGACTGAAGCCAGCTTTTCACAGAGGCTCCCCATCCTGAAGGAGAGTTAAAGGACACAAATTTAGCAAGTAACCTGGTGGATTAAAGCTGTGCCAAGGTTGAAGAACTCAAATCAACTCTGCTGAGGCAAGCTGGAACCCCAAGGATACAAACAAAAGGTACAAAATCCATCACCAAGTGGACGGGAGTCCCCTCCCCCATTAGAACTGCTTGAAGTACCCCATAAACAAATGAGCAGAGTTCAAGAGTCCTCCCATTATATCCCATGGGAGAGACCCTCTAAAAACTGGACATACTTCTCCTACTGGGGTGCCATGGCACTCTCCTGCCAGGCATAAAACTGTAGTTCTGAGCTCCCAGCACTCCCTTCCACTCTCACTCTGATGTCTGGAAGCCTGTCCCCCAGGAGTCCAGATTCTTGGGTATTTTCTTGAGAGGTGTGGACAGGGCATGGATTGCTGCTGGTCAGTGCTGATTCTGTGGCACAGGAGTGAAGAGAGGAAGGTTAGCTGAGAGGGAACCACAGAGGAGCAGCAGTGCCCCAAGGCACAGAGCAGCAGCCGTTTGGGGCAACAATAGGGCTCTGGATATTCCAAAGTCACACCCCCTGTCTCTCTGGGCAAGCAGAGGAGGCTGGACACCTTCTCCAGTGGCAGCCACTGGTGGAACAGAGCTGGGACAAAAACGCAAGCCCCATTAGTAAAGGGTTTGCCTGAGGCTGTACCGGTCTGGGTGGAGCGCAGGGACTAGAAAATGCACATGTAGAGTCGGCAGATTCCAAGGACAGGGCTGACCCAGAGGACCGCTTTAACTGAGCTTAAGACACACCCAGCCCTCAGGGGATCATTAGCCCAGATAAAGGAGAGCAGCCAGAGGCTGAAACTGACAGCTAACCATGTGCTGCTGGAATAAAAATGGCACTGAGACCAGGCAACTGCACAGACAGGGCCTGAAGTACAGGTTCTATGAACTCTTAACAGCCTCTCTTCTGCAGGGGAAGATAGCCAGGACAGAAACAAATTCTGCAAAGTTGTTCTGTTCTGTTAGTAACATCAATCAAGGGCAAGGCTGGAACTGAGTGAACAGCCCCAGCCTCCATTAAACACCCGAGGATGTCAGGCCTCACCTCCCCTTGCCAGATAGTGGCAGAGAGCAGCGGCTTGGCTGAGGAGACATAGATCTTCCTGTGATTCAAGCAGGTGTAAGTCCCTGGAGTATCTGCTCATTGGAGGCAACTGGGTCACAGCCTTGCAGGGTTACCAGTAACTGGGTGTGACAGGTTCAAGGTGGGGAAGGAGGCATCAACCTTCCAAATCTATTTGCTACATGGGTCCTCCTGACCTCACTGAGCACTGGGGCAAGTCATATTTGAGTTGTCAGCAGACCCCTGCAATCTAGCTGCCACAGACCTTTTGAACTTTTCCACCCGAGACAACTGCTGACTGAGACAATTGATTTGGACCTCTTGAACTGGGCCAATCTCCTGAGGACTATCCAAATGGTACCCTGGGTGTGTGGTTGTAGGAAGGTTTGATTTTCCTTTTCTAATTGTTACCTGGGGGGGGGGGGAGTAAATTAATTGCTGGTATTTCTCCACAGCTGAGACTTCAACCAAGAGTAACTGATTCACTAGGGTTAGACAGAGACCAGCTGAAAACAAGACAGAGCCACTTAGCCCCACCACACCAAGAAGGTCCCCAGTGTCTCAGGCCACAGCACTATATGGGTCCTTGGCAAAGCTCCAGGGGAAAAGTTATACACACCAGTCCAAGCTTTGAGGCACAGGGCTGGTTAACCACTACTCCTAGAGTGCCAAACCCAACTTTTCTTTACCCACTCATCTAGTCACATGGTATAAAATAATAATGAGGCAGAATCAGCAGAAAAACTCTGGTATTATGAATAATCAGAGTAGATCAACACCCGACACCAAGGAAAGATATAGCAGATGAAACTGAAGATCCCATTCATAAACAGCTGGCCGAGATGTCAGAAATTGAATTCAGAATTTGGATTTCAAACAAGATTAACAGAATGAAGGAAAAGTTGGAATTAGAAATTCAAGGAGCAATTCAAAATTTGTCTCAAGAATTCAAAGAATTTAAAGACAAAATCATCAAAGATTTTGACACCCTGAAGCAAGAATTTGCAGTCCTCAAAGATCTGAAAAATACAGTAGAATCCCTCAATAACAGAGTGGAGCAAGCAGAAGAAAAGATTTCTAACATTGAAGACAAAACTTTTGAATGCTCCCAAACTCTCAAAGTGGAAGAGAGATGGAGAGCAAAAACAGATCATTCTCTCAGAGAGCTCTGGGATAATTCGAAGAAGGCTAAAATTTGCCTCATTGGAATCCCTGAAAGCAATGAAGTGGCTTCTCAAGGCACAGAGGCTTTCTCCATGAAATTATGAAAGAGAATTTTCCAGACATGCCAAGAGATTCTGAAATTCAGATAGCAGACAGTTTCAGAACTGTCACGACTCAACCCGAATAACACATCCCACAGACACATCATAGTTAACTTCACTAAAGTTTATATGAAGGAGAAAATTCTGAAAGCAGCCAGACATAAGAAAACTATTACCTACAAAGGAAAGAATATTAGAATGACTGCAGATCTCTCTGCTGAAACCTTTCAAGCCAGAAGAGGGTGCTCATCGACTTTTAATCTCCTAAAACAAAATAACTTTCAACCCAGGATCCCGTATCCAGCTAAACTGAATTTCATTTATGATGGAGAAGTTAAATACTTTAATAACATTCACATGTTGAAGAAATTTTCCATAACTAAACCCCAGCTCTTCAGGATATTTTCAGACCTATCCTCCCTAATGACCAGCACAATCCTCCACCACAAAAGTAAACTCACTAAAAAACTTTTTTTTTACTTTTTTTTTTTATTGTTGGGGATTCATTGAGGGTACAATGAGCCAGGTTACACTGATTGCATTTATTAGGTAAAGTCCGTCTTGCAATCGTGTCTTGCACAAAAGGTGTGGCACACAGCAAGGCCCCACTCCCTCCCTCCTCCTCTCTCTCTGCTCTTCCTTTCACCACCCCTGGCTCCTTTCTCTCTCTGATCTCCCCTTCCCCCACCCCCACCATGACCTTGTCATTAATTGTCCTCATATCAAAATTGGGTACATAGGATTCATGCTTCTCCATTCTTGTGATGCTTTACTAAGAATAATGTGTTCCACTTCCATCCAGGTTAATATAAAGGGTGTTAAGTCTCCATTTTTTAAAATGGCTGAATAGTATTCCATGGTGTGCATATACCACCACTTGTTAATCCATTCCTGGGTTGGTGGGCATTTAGCCGTTTCCACATTTTGGCAATTGTAAATTGAGCTGCAATAAACAGTCTAGTACAAGTGTCCTTATGATAAAAGGATTTTTTCCCTTCTGTGTAGATGCCCAGTAATGGGATTGCAGGATCAAATGGGAGGTCTAGCTTGAGTGCTTTGAGGTTTCTCCAT
>CAUYPK010119064.1:0-53204 GCA_963574355.1 Loris lydekkerianus
AACTCCTGGGCTCAAGAGATCCTCCTGCCTCCACTCCCAAGTAGCTAGTATTACAGGCACCTGCACAATGCCCAGCTATTTTTTGGTTGCAGCCGTCATTGTTGTTTGGTGGGCCCAGGCTGGATTCGAACCCGCCAGCTCCGGTGTATGTGGCTGGTGCCTTAGCCACTTGAGCCACAGGCGCCAAGCCACACTGCTGTTTTGAAAAGTAAATGTTTCTCTTTTGCAATATGAGCATGCCCTCAGAACTGTCACAGACATACCATCTGACCAGCATGAAATGACCTTACTTCTCTCTGGAATGCACAAGTGCTCAGTGACAGAAGTTAGCAGCATGGTTCAGTACTTCTCTCGACAGTTTCAGAACAAACAACTAGAGGCCCAGAGATTCCTTTTGGTCTGAGGGGAGCACAGAACCCTTCCTGGGAGTCTGGGTTACTCAGAGGTGGGGCTGAGCCACGGAGCTTCGTAATGTTTCAGAGATGGCCTGGCCTTGGGCTTTGGGAGGAAAATGCTGTCATGCTCTTGCCTTAGCTGTGGAACAGACTTCATTCAACTCACAAGTTTGGAACAAGAGTATCCAAGAACAGCCCTCAGGAGACATTCAGGAATGCCACATTTTTGTACCTCAAGCCATGATGGCCTGGGTGCAGTGACCACAGAGTTCTTTATCTGCAGGGGCTGCAGAGAGCCCCTGAGACTGTTTCATCCATGTACTGAGGTTCATTTTGCTGCTTCTTTCCCACAATGACCATCCCATCAGAGCTTTTAGAACCTCTGTCCAGAGTAAAGGCCAGTTGTCTGCTCCCAGGCCCGGCCTGTGCAGGTGTGGCCTCACCAGCAGAAGGCCAGCCGGCAGCCAACATGGGCTCGGCCTCCCCTCCTGGTTCCACTTGTGTGCGGGAGGCTAAAGCAGGGAGACAGGCCGCTCCAGGGCTGTTCCCCGACCCCAACACTGGCAACATTAGTGTGACTGCTCAGAGACCAGAGGAAATGGCAGGGATGGGCCCGTGACAGAGAACCTCCCAGGACCCAGACTGCCAGTGTCTCTACCTTGGTGGCTGCAAAGCTGCTCCACACGCTGCTCCACCTCCTTGGTGCGTCCTTCTCTGGGTGCTACCAGCAACTTCTCTGAGGGAAATAGCAGCTGCCCATCTGCTTGGCTCAGCCACGTGGAGCACGGGGCAGCAGCAGGGTGTGTCCAGCCACCATGGGGGACCCAGGCACTCCAGCCTCGCCTATCCCTGAAGGGGAGGATTGGCCAGAGGTTCAGAGCTAGAGGATGAGGCCAGAGGCACCTTGGAGTCAGAAGACTAGGAAGTGGGGGAAGGAAAGGCCAGCCTCCCTGGGGAGGTGCTGCCGCTCTGGCCAGAGGGCCAGGCCCAAAGAACAAAAGGAGCAGCAGCTGCCCTCTGCATTCAGAGGGGCCGGCAAAGGGGCAGCTGTGAGATGAGCAGTTCCCCGAGCCCCCACATTCGCCGCGCCACACGTGCCAACAGAGCCCCACAGCACCCAGGCAAACAAACCCTGCCATCGGCAACTGAGTAACTTCTGAGCTACTAAGGGTGACTTCTTGTCAATTATTGCTTTCTCTGAAAAGAGGAAAATCTCAGGATCGTTTGTACTACTTTAAGTGAAAATCATTTTATAATCTTCTGCTATAAAACCTTCATTGTATTGGAAAATTCCTAGAAGTAGAGAGAAGAAAATCACCCCGCATTTCTCCTATAGGTGAGTGCTGATCCTAATCCACTATAGGTGAGTGCTGATCACTATACCTGATCCTAGTCATTTTGTGTTTGCAACTGCACATCAGTTTCTTCATACACAAATGCCAGCTGTCTGCCACCACATCAGCTGAGGGGCACAAACAGCACTGTGCTGCACAAAGCCAGTGCCCTCACCCTCCCGTCACGTGCTTTTGAGGGGAAGGGCTGCCGGATTGATGCACACTACATACCAGGCTTGTGTCTCCAACTTTTTTTTTTTAAGTTCAGCTTTTAATTTTTTTAATTTTTATTTTTTTGCAGTTTTTGGCCAGGGCTGGGTTTGAACCCACCACCTCTGGCATATGGGGCCCGGCGCCCTACTCCTTTAAGCCACAGGCACTGCCCTGTGTGTCTAACTTTTATGAACATAACTGGTTTGTGCTGTTCAGCCACATTTTACACCACTTGAGGATTGGACTTTGTTTACCTTTATATGACACAGTGCTCAGAGGGCCAGCTAGAGACACAGCAGGCACTCAGGTATTCCTTGAAAGCAGTGAGGTTCCCCTGGATTGCCATGTTGTTTAAAATAACGTGCCCACATGTTGTAAATACACTATACACACCAAGAATGGAGAATTTCGCTCACATCCTTCCCTGCTCTATCCCCTGGACCAAGAACAGGATTCTACATGGAGTAGTTGCCCAATAAATATCTGTTAAAGGTATGTTGTTTTAAACATTGTTGGTGAGGTCTACATCCAGATGAGGAGCTGCCTAAGTATGGAGTGTGGATCACCCTCCTGCTGCCCAAAGAATCTCAGATATCATTGTACTCAATGCAATTATTCTTGACCTGGACTTACATAAATATAAAACGGTTTATTCCCATGGATCCTTTTCATTGAAGGCACTCTGAAGGAAAGCATTCTTTTTGTTTTTCTTTCAGACAGTGTCTCACTCTGTCACTTGCAGTGGAGTACTGTGGCATCACAGCTCACAGCAACCTCAAACTCTTGGGTTCAAGTGATCCTCTTGCCTCAGCCTCCTTGGTAGCTGAGACTACAGGTGCCTGCCACAATGCCCAGCTATTTTTAGAGATAGGGTCTCACTTTTGCTCGGGCTGGTCTCGAGCTCCTGAGCTCAAGCAATCCACTCATCTCAACCCCTTAGAGTGCTAGGATTACAGGCATGAGCTCCATCCCAAAGCCAATTCACATTCAAACTTATTTTCTTGTATTCCAGATATTTAAAGCTGTACACTAGCCCCAGATTTGCTCCAGGAGAGGCAGTCTAGGAAACCCCAAGGCACAGTAACTTAGACGGGTGCTGATGTTATTCTACCAACGTGCATGTGCATAGGGCTGACCAGCTACAAGGAGACCCAATGCCTCTGACAGGCGCCCCAGGAGAAGGTGCAGTTCCACCTGGATGCTCTCCCTGAGGATTCAGCCTACTGATATGAGGCCCAAGGGTGAAGGCAATGTGCAGATCAACCACACATCTTCTCCCCAGGGTCACCCAAAGGAGGCAGTGTGAAGACACCTGGAGGCCAAAGATTCTGCTGAGTAGGAAGTGGGTGCAGGTGCCTGCGAGAACGGGCTGGGCCTGTGTCTACTGGTTACTCTGTGAAGATTAATAGTGTTGTAACAGGCTGAAAAACCTGTGCTATTCGAGGCAATGTGGCATGGCAGATTCACAAACACAGACTCTATGGAGTTAGGCTACGTGGGTTCAAATACTGTCTTGTACTTAGTAATTGTACGATCTTGGATAACTGCTTCACTTCTTAGTCTCCTGGTCTGGAAAACAGGGTTGATAACAGCAGTAACTGCCTCATCCTCATAAGGATGAGGATAAAGAAACTCACATGTGAAAGTGCTCCCAAACTTTTTGGACTCAGGACCCCTGTCTTAAACTCTCAAAAAGTATTAAGGGGAGAGTGCAGTGGCTCATGCCTATAATCCTAGCACTTAGGGAGGCCAAGGTGGAAGGATCACTTGAGGTCAGTAGTTTGAGACCAGCCTGAGCAAAACCAAGACCCGTCTTGCCAGGCATCTGGTACATGCCTGTAGTCCTAGCTACTCTGGAGGCTGAGACAGGAGGATCGCTTGAACCCAGAAGTTTGAAGCTGCAGTGGTGAGCTACAATAATGCCACTGCACTCCAGCCTGAGTAACAGAGTAAGACTCTCAAAAAAAAAAAAAAAGAAAAGAAAAGAAATATTGAGGATACTAAAGAGCTTTTATTTATGTGGGCTACTTTTATCAGTATTTACCACACTTGAAATTAGAAATTAAAAGAATACATTTAAAAAAAGCTAATATGTTAATTTACAAACCAGTAAGAAAACTATTACTTCTTAACACAATGATATATCTTTATAATACTAACTATATCTTCCAAAACAAAAATAATTGTTAAGACTTCTGTACCCAGTCAAGGTAGAAGAACAGTAACTGGACAAAATACATCAAATACTCATTTTCAGGATACTGAACATCAGGCAGCAAAGGACAGTGACCCGTAAAAGACAGGCAACAGGGACCCTGGGACTGCTGCTTTGGCAGTGCTGCCAAGGCTTCCCACAGGGAGGGGGAACCCTTGAGGGGCCGAGCAGACCCCCTGAGTTACGGAGCTGAATCCAGGGAGAACAAGGCAGCTGGACACCACAGAATGGGTTCCTGAAAGCAGAAGGCTGAAGGATCCATAGACAAAGATCTCTGGGGGGCTCCCCAAGTACTCAGCTGAGCGCTGAAAATTCATGTGAGGAAACCAACCTAGGCCAGGAAAGAAATACTTCAGACAACTGTAAGTGGGAGAGCAAAGGAGATTAACTGAGGTTAATTTTACACATCAACTTGACTGGCCAGGAGCTGCTCAGATTAAACATTGTTTCTGGCGTGTCTGCAACTGCCATCTGGATGAGCCTAGCATTTGAATTGGTAGACTCAGAAAAGTAGAGTACCCTGCCCCACGTGGGTGGGACTCCTACAGTCCACTAAGGGCCTGAGCAGAACAAAGGGCAGAGGGAGGAGGAGCCCCCCCCCACTGGGGTTCACACAGCTCTCTGGCTCTCAGGCCTTCAGATGAGGCTGAATTATACACCAGCTTTCTTGGGGTCCCCCTTGCAGATGGCAGATCATGGGACTTCTTGGCCTCCATAATAAATCTCCTTTTATATGTATATATATGCACATCTTTTTTTTGAGACAGAGTCTCATTATGTCACCCTTAGTAGAGTGCCGTGGCGTCACAGCTCACAGCAACCTCAAACTCTTGAGCTCAAGTGATTCTCTTGCCTCAGCCTACCAAGTAGCTGGGACTACAGGCGCCCACCAAGATGCCCGGCTATTTTTTTGGTTGCAGTTGTTTAGCTGACCTGGCTGAGTTTGAACTTGCCACCCTTGGTGCATATGGCTGGCGCCAACCACTGTGATACGGACGCCGAGCCAATATACACACACATCTTATTGGTTCTATTTCTCTGGAGAACTCTGACTAATGCAGTGACTTAAAGGGAGGTAAGGTTTCCACGCTTTGCTTGAACTGGTAAAACATTGACACCAGTAAACATGCATAAGTTATGTCCCTGTGACTTTTAAGAACAACCACAGAGGCCTGGCGTGGCGGCTCACACCTGTAATCCCAGCACTCGAAGAGGCCAAGGTGGATGGATTGCTTGAGCTCAGGAGTTTGAGACCAGCCTGAGCAAGAGTGAGACACTGTCTCTAATAAAAATAGAAAAAAGTATAGACGAACATGGTGGCAAAGGCCTGTAGTCCTAGCAACCCAGGAGGCTGAGGCAAGAGGATCACTTGATCCCAGGAGTTGCTGTGAGCTATAGTGACGCCACAGCACTCTACTCAGGGTGTGATAGAGTGAGACTGTGTCTCAAAAAAAAAAAAAAAGAACCACCACGGAAAATCCATACAAAGAGGTATGCCCATAAACACTATAGATAAATAAAAATGGAATTCTAAAAAATGCTTAAGGATTACATAGGAACACAGGCAGGATGAGACACACACAACTTACCTACAGCTCGAGAGCATGATGCCGAGTGAGGAGCCAGCTCTGGAGGTTGTGTGCTGTATCCTTCCATTCATGTAGTAACCTTGAAATGACAGAGTTACAGAGATGACAACAGCTGAGTGGCCGCCTGAGCGTGGGCATGGTTGGGGCAGGGAAGTGAGTGTGACTATAGAAGAGTTTTCTGATCCCTCAACATAGAATTTCTTTCCATTCATTTAGAGTTTCCTTCATTTCACTGAACAAAGCCTGTGGTTTTCAGTGTATTCATGTTGCACTCCTTTAGATAATTCATTTTTAAGTATTTTTTGTTTTTGATGTAATTGTAAATGAAATTGATTTCTTAATTTCCTTTTCAAATTGTTCATCGCTAGTGTATAGAAACACAATTAAATTTTGTATACTGATCTTACATCCTACAATCCTCTTGAACATTTAATTCTTATTTCTTAAAAATTCTTTTGATTAATCTGTATATATTGTACAAGATGACTCATCTGAAAATATAGTTTTACTTCTTTCCTTATAGTTTTGAAGTCCCCCTCCCCCTTTCTTTGGCCTATTTTCGCTGGCTAGAACCTCCAGTATACTGTTGAACAGAAGTAGAAAAGACAGACAGACATCCTTGTCTCATTCTGATCTTAAGCTGAATATAGTCTTTTACCACTAAATAAGATTTTGGTTGAGTTTTTGTAGATCCCTCTTATTGTGTTGAGAAAGTTCTTTCCTACCCTTGGTAGAAGTCCCCTTGTATTCTTGTTTATGTTTATTTTAACAAGAAAGGGTGTTAGATTTTGTTGAATGCTTTTCCTAGGTGAAAAGGAACACAGGAGTTTTGTCCTTTATTCTATTTGTGTGTATTACAGTGCTTGATGGTAATGTTATATCAACCTTGCATCCTAGGGTTAAATCCCACTTAACCATGGTATGTAAATTTTTTGTACATGTTGCTAGATTTGGTTTGCTAGTAATTAGTTGAGCATTTTTGAGTATACTCATGAGAAATGTTGATCTGTAGTTTTCTTGTGATGTCTTTGGTATTTATATCAAGTAACTGGTCTCCCAGTATGAGTTGGGAAGTGTTTCCTTTTCTATTTTTGGAAGTTTGTAAAGGATTGGTGTTAATTCTTTACATATTTGGTTGAATTACCTGGTGAAGCCTCCAGTCCTGGGTTTTTCTGTGTGATTAGTTTTTTAAATCACTAAATCTCTTTCTTTGTTATAAACCCATTCAGATTTTCTGTTTCTTCTTGAGCCAGTTTTGGTAGTTTGTGAGTTTCTATGAATTTGTCCATTCTATCTAGATTGTCTAGTTTTCTGGTGTTCAGTTGATGATAATATTCTTCTCTAATCCTTTTTATATCTGTGAGGTCAATGGTGATGCTTCTTCTTCCGCTTCTGATTGTGGTCATTTGAGTGCTGGGTTTTGTTGTTGGTGGTTGTTTTGCTTTTTGTTTTAGCAAGTCTAGATCAAGGTCTGTCAGTTTTGTTGATTTTTTTCAAAGAACCAAATTTTTGGTTTTATTGATTTTTCCCTTACTCTCCATTTAATTTATTTTCATTCCAATCTTTATTATTTACTCCCTTCTCCTTGCTTTGGGTGTGATTTGTTCATCTATGTATAGTTTCTTATGGTAAGGAATTGTTATTGAGGTGAGATCTTTTTTGTTTTTAGCCTTTGGCTTTGTTACTATTCAAAACAGCTTCATTTTTAAATTTAGCTTTCAGACTTGGTGTTTGTGTCATCAACATTTTTGCAGCAATTTTCTGCTCCCTGTTGAAGAAAGCATGCTTGATCCTGTCATGGACGCATTTAGTCCACTCAGAACCACCACAGGCCCTACTGACATGTTTGTTTGAGACAAAAACCTCATAAAAACTTTAAATCTCATAGCACAAACCCCTTGGAGTCTGCCTGGACACATGCCTCACGCAGATGTTGGTGCTTTCCCAACTTTCTTGGTATAGATGTGAGCAGTTCTATTATCAGGGATACAGGACAGCCTGGTTCTATTAGAGGCTGTATTGCAGGAAAGCCTAAGATAGTGGGTCCAATGCTGGGCCATTCTGAGCGCCTCTGGACAGCATCCCCAGAAAAGCGTCTTTCTTTTATTGTTGTTGTTTGTATTTACAGGTATAAATTTCTCTCTAAGCACTGCGTTAGCTGTATCCCACAAATTTTTGTGTGTTGTTTTTTCATTCATCTCAAAGTATTTTCTAATTTATTTCGTGATTTTATTCTTTCACTCATTTATAATCGTGGAGTATGTTACTTGATTTCCACACATTTGTAAATTTCCCAAATTTCCTCCTATTGATTTCTAATTTCATTCTATGTAGTTAGAGACCTTACTTTATATACATGAAAAGAATGTATATATAGTACTTGCCAAGTGGAATGTTCTGGAGACATTTCCTCCCCTTTCCTGCACTATTTTATACAGCCATGTATTAAATCAGTGTATGTTATAAATCAGTAATACATTGTTATAATTATTGCCGTGTGTAATCTTACATATTTATAAAGAATCTGTGAGAAGAAAGTGGCTCAATTATACATTTATAGTGTATATTATGTTAACCTCTTATTTATCATTTTGGATTCCCTTTATTCCTTTCTGTGGATTTGAGTTGCCGTCTGGTGTCATTTCCTTGCTCTAAAACAGCATTGTTCCAACCCATATCCTTTGTGCTATTGTCAAATAACATTTTGAAAAAACGTTGACACATTACATTTCTTATGTGAAAAGCCCAACAATAAATTTACATATATAATTTCTTATGTAATTACTGTTTTCTTTTTTAGAGATGAGGTCTCATTCTGTGGCACAAACTCTCTATATTGCTCAGGCTGGTCTTGAGGATGTCAGATTACTTAAGGCAGGAATTTGAGAGCAGTCTGAGCAACACAGTGAGACCTCCATCTCTACAAAGAATATTAAAAATTAGCTGTGCATGGTGACATGTGCCTGTACTCTCAGCTACTCGGGAGGCTGGGACAGGAGGATTGCTTGAGCTCAGGAGTTTGAGGCTGTAGTGAGCTATAATCACATCACTGTAGTTCAGCTGGGCAGCACAGTGAGACCCTATTTTTAATAGAAATAATAATAAAATAAATTCTCTCAGATTTTATTGTGGAGTATCTGTATTTCATCATTATTGTTGAAAGCTAATTTTGCTGAGTACATAATTTTTGGTTGATGGGGGTTTTGCTTTGTTTTTTACTTTAAGAACCTTTAATATGTTACACCACTGCTTTCTGGCCTCCATTGTTTCTCATGAGACATCATCTGTCAATCTGATTGGACTTTCCTGGTATATGGTTAGTTGTTTTCCTCTTACTGCTTTTAAAATTTTCTCTTTCAAATCTTTGGCTTTCAAAATTTGACAATACTATTTAACTGTGGATCTCTTTCTGTTTATCTTCTTTGAAGTTCATTGTTTCTTGGATTTTTTTTTCTTGGATGTTTTAATGTTTTTCAGACACATGGGGAAATTTTCAGGCATCACTCCTTATAATTTTTATGTTTCTTTCTCTCACTTCTCTCCATTATGCATATGTTGGTGTATTTAGTGATTTTTGCATTTATCTCATGGTTTATTATTCTTTGTTTTTTCTGTTTTCAGATTGCATTGTTTTTATTAATCTTCAAATTTACTGATTCTTTTCTGCCAACTCAAATCTAGTATTTAGCCTCTATGATGAATTTTTCATTTTTGTTATTTGACTTTTCATCCACAGAATTCTTATTTTTTTGAGAGTCTCACTATGTTGTCCTCGGTAGAGTGCCGTAGTGTCACAGCTCACAGCAACCTCAAACTGTTGGGCTTACTAAGTGATTCTCTTACCTCAGCGTCCCAAGTAGCTTGGATTACAGGTGCGTGTCACAATGCCCAGCTATTTTTTGTTGTAGTTGACATTGTTGTTTAACAGGCACAAAACGGGTTCAAACCTGCCAGCCCTAGTGTATGTGGCTGGCGCCCTAGCTGCTGAGCTACAGGTGCCGAGCCCATTTACAGAATTATTTGGTTTATTTTTATAATTTCTATTTATTTATTTTTATTATCTATCTGATGAAATAATGTCATTCCTTTAATTCTTAGTTCTTTGAGAATATGGTAGAAACTCTGTAAGTTGACCACCCAAGGGACTGTAACAAACTGGCCAACATACAGGATGGTCAACATAAGGACTTAGGCCTACTGTACTGATACATACACGTAGTATATGTCTGGTCTATGTAAACTACGTCAGGAAAATGACCAATGTAGGCAATCAACTATGGAGTTTCTATTGGATTTATAATGGCTACTTCGAGGTATTTGTCCACTAAGACCAGCATCTTGAATAGTTCAAAAGCATTTTGTGTAGTCTGCTTTTCTTTACTGCGCACTGACACACTCCTGTTTCTTTGCTTGTCTCTAATCTTTGTTGAAAACAGGATATTTTAGATACTATATTATTGCAACTCTGAATGCTAATTCCCTCCAACCCTTGGGAGTTTTCTTTTTGTTTGTTTGGCGTTTCCTTTTGTCAATTATTTACTTGTTGAACTAATGCTGTGAAGTCTTATTTCCCCTACATTGTGTAGCTTCTCAGATTTTGACCTGCTTTTATCTTTTTGCCTGGCTACTTAGGGGTCACCCAGGGTCTGCTTAAGCTGCTTATTGGTCAAAAGTTGTGTGAAGCCCCTTGGATTTTTTTTAACCCATTATCACTAACATATGGGTGCCTTGGATGTTGCTATTACAGCTCAGAGAGTTTCCTTATTTCTTTTTCTTTTGTTCTACCTGTGTGCCTTATGTTCAGCTACAGAATAATAGCTTGGATTTCCCCAATCTGATCACTCCTAAGAATTCTGTCTTGGGTATGCACACAATCTCCCAGCTCCCAGGGATATATGTGATTTTATTTTTATTTTTTCATAATAAATGTTACTTTTTAATTATCATAATCACAAGAAAAGTTTTTTTATATTATCATTATACTCATGCTAGGGATAACAATACTTCCTCTATTATAAATGCTACTTGATCTTTTTTAAAAAACACAGTATTTTTTATGCTTTGAATACTGTATATAGGCTCAGTGCCTGTAGCTCAAGCAGCCAAGGCGCCAGCCACATACACCAGAGCTGGTGGGTTCGAATCCAGGACGGGCCTGCCAAACAAAAATGACAACTACAATAAAAAAAAATAGCCCGGCATTGTGGCGGGCGCCTGTAATCCCAGCTACTTGGGAGGTGGAGGCAAGAGAATTGCTTCAGCCCAGATAATACCTACAATTGACCAGAAGCCGGAGGTTGCTATGAGCTGTGATGCCACAGCTCTCTACCCAAGAATAACTGGATATAGTTAATAAAATAATTATATAACATTCCAGTTTTTTCTAAGCAAGGTACCTAATTTTATACAATTTACACTCAACTATTAACGTTAAAATGTTAATAAAAATGATGAAGTTATTTTACTTCCTGATAATTTTTTTTTTTTTTTTTTTTTTTGAGACAGAGTCTCACTATGTTGCCCTGGGTAGAGTTCTGTAGCATCACAGCTCACAGCAACCTCCAACTCTTGGGCTTAAGCGATTCTCTTGCCTCAGCTTCCCAAGTACCTGGAACTACAGGCGCCTGCCACAATGGAGGGCTATTTTTGTTGTTGTTTGGCAGGTCTTGGCTGGATTTGAAAGCGCCAGCTCCAGAGTATGTGGCCAGCGCCCTAACTGCCAAGCTACAGGCCTGGGCCTATGTTCCCACTTTTTTTTAAAAAAGCAAATATGTTAATAAGGATTCATTTGTGTTAAAAAGAGGTCTGGAGGGTGGTGCCTGTGGCTCAAAGGAGTAGGGCACCTGGCCCCATATGCTGGAGGTGGCAGGTTCAAACCCAGCCCCAGCCAAAAAAAAAAAACTGTAAAAAAAAGAAAAAGAGGTCTGGAAAGATATTCAGATTTTAAGAATAATTTTCTGTAAGATTTAAATCGTTTCTTTTGCATATATGTGGTTTCTGTTTTTTTCTGCTGTGATCATGTATCACTATGAGATTGATTCTGCCATTCTTTCAATTTCTACCAATTCAATGCAATTTTGGTGAGGAAGAGGTAAACATGTATTCTAGTCAGGGACCTTGAAATGAAAGTCAGTGTTTTTAATAGGAAAAGTTTTCATTTAAAAAATCTTGATGTGGGGGTGGCACCTGTAGCTCAAAGGAGTAGGGCGCCGGCCCCATATGCTGGAGGTGGCAGGTTCAAACCCAGCCCCGGCCAAAAACTGCAAAGAAAAAAAAAAAATTAAAATTAAAAAAATCTTGATATAATACTGTCAAATAAAATAAAATTGAAATAAAATTTGATACTGTCAAGCATTTACTTTTCAGTGAATATGGAAGATTACAAACAGTTGTCATTTCCCTTTATTATTCACAAAATAATGACTGCATACCATATCATACTGGAATTTCTACTGTGAAGCAAAAACAGTCCCCAAATGAAAGACCTTCAGGTATCCTGGGAACAGCGGGTGCTATTAAATCATTAAAGGTGAGACTACTAAACTGTGTCTGGGTTGGTTAAGAATCATCTCGAGGCTCACGCCCGTAGCACAGTAGTTACAGCGCCAGCCACATACACCAAGGGTGGTGGTTTTGAACCCAGCCTGGGCCAGCTGAACAACTGCAACAAAAAAATAGCCGGGGATTGTGGTGGGTCCCTGTTGTCCCAGCTACTTGGGAGACAGAGGCAAGAGAATCAATTGAGCCCAAGAGTTTGAGGTTGCTGTGAGCTGTGACGCCATAGCACTCTACCAAGGGTGACCAAGTGAGACTCTGTCTCAAAAAAAACAACAACAAAAAACCAGCAACAACAAATACACTTCCATAAACTCAATAAATAAATAAATAAATAAAATTAAAAATTGAGTTCCTCAGCTGCACCAGCCACCTATGTACTCAAGGTCACATGTGGCTAGTGGCTGCTGAATTGGCCAGGGCCACCCTGACAGTGCAGAAATTAATGAAGGCTCTGCTACCCCAAGGTGTAGGGAGGGTCATTTCATTGGCAAGTCCTTGGCTACTCTGCCTAAGGAAGGTAGCCAGGGCCAGGGCCCGGGCCAGGGCCAGGGCCAGGCTCTGGACAAAGACTGAGTAGTGATTTCCAGTGCCTAGGTTTAAACCCTTTGACTTAGCACAAAGCCTGAGCTTTACCAACTCAAGGATGCCAGAAAGCCAAGGCAACTAAGACAGTGATGGGCCTGGGAAGCAGCAGCACAATGAAAAGAGATCACAAACGATGGAGACGGTGGTATGCTGGGTTTTTTTCCCCGCCACTGGGCGGGTAAATTGCTTGAACTCAGAAGTTCGAGACCAGCCTGAACAAGAGTGAGTCTCTGCCTCCAAAAATAGCTACTAGGGAGGCTGAGGCAAGAGGATCACTTGAACCTAGGAATTTGAGGTTACTGTCAGCTATGACACCATGGCATTCTACTGAGGGTGACAAAGTGAGACTCTGTCTCAAAAATAAATAAATAATAAGAAAATAAAAAAGGAAATCCCCAAGGCATTGATGATGTCACCAATCAGCGCACCTGGTGACCACACAGAGGCTGCTTATGCAAGGTGGTGGCGCCAGTGGTGGGGTTCTCAGGGGGTCAGCAGCAGGAGCTAGTGGCAAATATTTTGAGATTATGCTTTCAATTTTTTTTGGTATATACCCAAGGTGGAATTGCTGGATGGTAATTCTATTTTTTGAGAAACTGCCATACTGTTTTCCATAAAGGTTGCACCACTTTACATTTTCACCAACAGTGTATAAAGGTTCCAATTTCTCCACATCCTGTGCAGCACTTATTTTCTGATTTTCTTTTTTTTCCTGTCTTTTTTTTTTTTTTTTAGTAGTCACCCTGATAGTTTCATCCCTGATAAGTGATTAGGATGGTCACTATGATTATCAAGTGAGGTGATAAATCAGAATGTATTTTGAAAAAGAACTGCATCTATCAGGATCCAACCAGGAAAACAGAAAGCACTAAAAAGGAATTTAATGAGGAAAACTGGTTATAAAGGTAAGGGAAAGGCTGAGAAGCCAAACAGCAGAAAGACATCAACACTTGCATGTACCTAGAGTAGAGAACCAAGGAGTGTTACCAGCCCACTGGCTGGGCTCGCCCAGGGGAAGACAAGGTGGTGGCGAAAGCTGTGGAGGCAGACGAGGAAAATATCCCGGCTTCTCTGACCAGTGGCACCCACTGACCAATCTAGCTATAAGTCAAGTGACAACGGATTATGAAAACAGACTATAAAGGACTGTACAACAGTAAACTGCTATGTAATATATCTGTATTGCGCTTCAAGATACACAAAAGATTGCCATGCCATCACATCTTAAATTCACAACAACCATTTTTAACATCTAGCAAAACAGGTTGGGTTTTTCAATCAATGGCTTCAGAAACCATCTACAATGACTTTCAGGCACCTTTACTGCATAGAAATTGACAGCCGTGCCCATTCAGTCAACATAGGTTTGTTACTGTAGCAGGCTTGTCAGGTCCTAGGGAAAGAACGCTAAGAGACCCTGTCCTTTTTTTTTTTGGAAAGAGAGTCTCACTCCCCCACCCTGGGCTCAAGTGATCCTCTTGCCTCAGCCTCTGAGTAGCTGGGATTACAAGCACCAATTAGTTTTGTTTATTCTATTTTTAGTACAGATGGGAGTCTCACTCTGGCTCAGGCTGGTCTGGAATTCCTGAGTTTAGGTGATCCACCTGCCTCTAACTCCCACAGTGTTAGGATTACAGGAGTGAGCCACCAAGCCCAGCCAGAGATCCTGTCCTTAAGGTACAGCTGGCACAACTGTAACAACTTAATTTTGACAAGGAGAAAGTGAGAACTCAGAGAAAGTGCACCTAGGGGACTAGCAGCAGGAGGAAGCAGAGGCAGATGACTTCCAGGATCCTCTTCAGAGTGGGACATGTGGGAGTCACCTCAGAATAGTTCAGGATTGACTAGAATACGGTCGAATTTGTCAGAGATCTGTCGATAAGTCAGGAAACCTGGTTCCAGAGATGTCTGAAGATGCGAACCAAAGACACATGACCATAAGTACCACCACCAAGTGGTGCACGTGGGGGGTGAAAGAGTCAAGGATATTGTGCCAATCCTCTGGCCAAAACAGAAAAGAGAGACGGTTGATGGCCCCGGGGTTAACCATCAACTCCTTGGTAAGTGATCAGATGGTCACTTATTATCAAATGCAGTAACAAGTAAGAATGCAATTTCCCCCAAAGAAAGCACCTAAGTCCTGCAGGTCTAAGCGTTTCACGATGTTTTAAATTTCTAGACAATTGTACATTTGCATGAAGATGTAAGAAATACAGCATGTGTTCCCTTTACCGAGATTCCTCCATCTTGCAAACTACAACACAGTATCACAGCCAAAGTAGACAGAACCCTGAACTGGACAGGGAAAGGGTCGCCTGAGTGCCCTTTTAGAGCAACACCCACTACGTCATTCCCACTAATTTTTAATGCTGACAGGATTTGTACAGGCCGTAAGAGCGCCTACTCCTAACAGAGAACAGCATCAGGGGCTGGGAGACTGCAGAGAGGCGTCAGAAAAGAACCACAGACCCCGCGGTCAGGGGAAACAACTACAGTCTGTACCAGGGCTGCCCGGAACTTCCGCGTGCGTCCCAGTCCCCGCCCCTTCCGCCGAGGCCGACCAACCGCCCCTGAGGGTGGAGCCGCTTCCACTAGAGACTGAGCACAGCCGGAAGCGGGCGGTACCCTGGGCCCTGCCCCTGCCGCCCTGTGGGATATGGCTGACCTCCACCGCCAGTTGCAGGAGTACCTAACGCAGGGGAAAGCGGCCAGGACGGCGGCCGCAGAGCCTCTACTCGCAGCGGGGAATGCGGAGGAGGCCGCGGATGGGGCAGGACCGTTGGGGGCGTGGCTGAGCCGCACAGGCCTGCGTTGGACGTGGGCGCGGAGCCCCGCGGAGCCGGCGGCAGCGGGCCCGACGTGCGTGCCGAGCGTGACGCGCGGGCAGCGGCTGGCGGCGGGCGGCGGGTGCCTGCTGCTGGCGGCACTCTGCTTCGGCCTGGCCGCGCTCTACGCGCCGGTGCTGCTGCTACGTGCACGCAAGTTTGCGCTGCTCTGGTCGCTTGGCTCGGCGCTGGCGCTGGTGGGCGGCGCGCTGCTGCGGGGCGGCGCGGCGTGTGGACGCTTGTTGCGCGGCGAGGAGACTCCGCCGCGGCCCGCGCTGCTGTACGTGGTGGCGCTCGGTGCCACGCTGTACGCGGCGTTGGCTCTGCGCAGCACGCTGCTTACGGTGCTGGGTGCCTGCGCGCAGGTGGCCGCGCTGCTGGCGGTGCTAGTCGGGCTGCTGCCCTGGGGCGGCGTCGCCGTGCTGCGCCTCGCGCTCGGCCGCCTGGGCCGCGGCGCCGGCCTCACCAAGGCCCTGCCGGTGTGAGAGCTCCGGGCCCGCGTCTTCGGGGAAAGACGAGGAGCCAGCCACGGCCAGCGCCGTCGGAGGCCAGCCAGCCGAGTCGAGGACTGGACTCGCCAGTTCCCGGACCGCCCGCCGCGACACATCCCGCTGACCCCGGACGGCGCGGAGCAAAGGCCCTCCCAGGACTGTGCCGGCGAGTCTGAGGACTTTGAGCGGCCGTTAGTAACTGACACGCGAACAATTGGACCAGGTCCTCGGTGTCAGTGTGTGCTCTGAAAACGAGAATTTTGGCATTGTATTGGTGGTGGTATGCTGTGAGGCGGCGCTGAGAGGTTGCTTTGGCATTAGTGGGGTTTTAGAATTGATCTGAGAAAAAATAGCTCTTCTTTAAATTAGCTGCTACTTTTGTGATTTTTCTCAGGCTTGTCTTTTACTTTCTTGTCATTTAAAAAAAATCCAGTGATCGATGTTTAGCTATAATAATTTTTGGTTTTGGTATGAATCGAGAAGAGTATCAGATTAAACACTGAATTTAGTCAGTGGGTTTTTAAAGTACTTGCTTTGGTTAAGACATTTATCTCGGGCATTTTCTTCAAAGGAATTGTAAATACGGTGCCTTGCAACATGAGAGGAGAATTAGTGCTTTATTAGACATGAAAGTGGCAGACCAAAAGAAATTGCTCCAAGAAAATGGTAGTAAGGTGCCTTTAAAGGCAGTAGAGGTCGCCAACCTGGGCTTAGAAATGCTGGCAGATAGGAAGATAATTCTACATCCAGAATCCCCTTATTTGCTGGAAGCCATAAATTTTCTACCAGCTGTAATTATCACTCCTAATTTTACGGTTTGCTTTTTAAACTGTAGATTACAATTTGCAGGCAGGTTGTACAGTACTTTTCCATATCTAATTGCTAAATTTCCTTAAATTTAGTTTCAGTATTTTTACTTACCTTATTTATTGCCAAAAAAATATGGACACAATACTCTGATGAGTTTCGGAAAACTGCATGTTTTGTCAGTAGCTATAAACCAGGAAGTAAAGTATATTTTAGAGCTTTAAAATTCTGTGCCAATGGTTCTCATGCTTGATTGCACATAAGAATCACTTGAACAACGTCATGAGGATCAATTCAGCTGGAATCTCTTGGGAGGTAGGACCTAGACATCAGTATATTTTTTAAAGCTCCACAGATGATTTCATGGTCAGCCAAGGTTTAGAACCACCACTATGGGTTGGCTTGCACAATTTAAAAATACAGTAGAACATCCAGTTGGCCATCTCTTTAAGTTGACTTAATTTTAATAGACCTGACATGCATCACATGTATATATCAGTACAGTAGGCCTACTTCCTTATGTTGGTCACCTGTGACAAGATGTGACAGTCCTTTGGATGGCCAACTTCCAGAAGTTCTATTGTAATTGTTTTCCAGAGCTGGATTCCAGTGTTGCCTTAATAGTGTATGTCATGCAGCAGTCTAACCCCCAATTTTATGTTCCTAGGTCAGTGCCCTGAGCCCTGCCCCAAGAATGGTACTAAAGTAGCCAAGATGCACAATGTAGGCTTTGTATTTGCTAAGACTGTCTTTTGTTTCTCCATCAGTAAATAGGGTTACCTACCTCAGAGGGAGCTCATGAGAGCAAATGCAGTATTTTCAGTGAGTGACATATTTAATTGTAAAGACTTGTGCCATTGACTGCTCCTTCTAGTTCCCAAGTTAAATTTGTTCTAAATCTCTATAGAATTGCATGGCTGGGAATTCTATGATATTTAACACGTTTATATTGATGTTTTATATTAAGTAAAATTTTAAAACTTTTGCTTCGGCCGGTTGTAGTAATGCATATCTACTGGGGAGGCTGGCTGGGAGTATCACTTAGCTCAGGAGTTCTGGGATGTAGTGCACTATGCGGATGTCTGCGCTAAGTTTGGCATCCATATGGTGACCTTCTGGGACCAGCCAGAAGATTACCTAAGGACAGGTGAACCAACCCAGGTTAAAAACGGAGCAAGTCAGAACTACTGAGCTGATGATTGAGTGGTATTATACCTGGGAGTTGCTCACTCCACACTCCAGCCTGGACATTGCCAGATAGTCTGTTAGTTTTCTTCAAACATTATTTGAAAAATCTTGTTTTTATAAAATTCAAAGCACAATATCTAGTATGTATTTTGGACAGATGTTTTTAAATGTCATATATATATATATATATAAAATATATAACGTGAGTATTTATTATAATAAATGCATGATGTAGAGTCTTCTGTTTTCTCTAAATGAATTCTCAAAATGTGACCTGGCTATATGCTTACTGAGGTACCTTATTTTTAAAGTTAAATCCTAAAATGTTAAAATTCTTTCATGTGAATCTCAGGAAGAGGAGCCTTACCTTGATAGGAGTTTGGTCTCTGGATCCCATTTTAGCTTCCAGGAATATGATTATAGTTTCTCCCTTTTAAAAATCTATGAGTATAGGGCAAGTAAAGAATATCCACAAACCTAAAGCAATCTTGAGCCTCCTTCTATCATCTTTTATGGTGGAGGTGTTGATAAAGTGTTTTTAATCATAAAAATTACTCACTGGGAGCCTGTAGGTAAGTGTGTGTGGTCAGCATTTTCTCATTTCACAGAAATAACTTGGCTTTTACCATGTTTTAACATTGCTTAGAGAACCAGTTAGAGATGTTTATATACTGTCAAACTGTCAGTATCCCTTTTCTAAGTAATCACTGAGACTTCCAACACCATTAATTGTGCCAAGTAAACTCGACTCTGATGCCAAACTGAAGTTGACAATGTAATGAAATGTTAGTAATGAAAGCTTCCTTACAGTGGTATGGAAAGTATTATGGCATATCTCAAACTGAAGTTTTGGCTTCTAATCCAAAGTGAACCAAATGTTACATTTACTTAAAATGAGGAATTTGTCGTGAATAAGATCTTTCTGGCTTACTAGGAGTTAGAGCTTAAACTAGTGGTATTTCCACATAGCTACCATTTGTGGGTTACTAAAGTTTTAAGATAGACTGTGTTAGGGTCCATGATTTCACTAGTAAGAAACACACTTGACAGCATCCTTTCTGATTCACTTGTGCAAGTTTCAACTTGGTTGGCTTATTGGTATTGCTGGGAGGGCTTCATATGTTTCCTTATGCAGGGATTTTATGTTTCTTGATTTTTGTAATGGCCCACATATAGAAGAGGAAGAGATTAAGTTTTGCAAAACTTCTAGGAGATATTTTGGTCCATTCCTTTTCAAATTAATGTATGAAATGATTTAAAGTTACCAAAAGGGTATGGAGTTATCCTGGCTTCTAGCAAGTTCCTCTCCTCATCAAAACAAGCAATCCCAATCTAAATTGTGGTTAGGAGATGCAACCAAGGGAGAATACCCCCAGTTGGACAGCAAGCTGGTGTAAGTTTCTCTTCAGGTATAACTTTCCCTCTGCTAGGGTGTGTCTGAATCTACTTCAACTTTACAAGTATTCCTCACTATAACAAAAATAGTATGACAGAATGGCTAGATGGGAATTTACCAAAAAACAAAGTGCACAAGAGATATTAGATGACCTAGGAGATCACATCACATGCATAAATATCAGCAACAATTGTACACTCCACAACAAACCAGATGCAGTGGAAACCAAGAATTTCCTTAAGGCAAACACTCCACAACTAGTTGTTTTCTGTTAATTCTTGCTTAAATCACGTTCTGTATTCATACAAAAACAACTTAATGTTTTTTCTCTGACAAACTGTACATATAGAAACAAATTTCCAATTGGACATGAACTTAAATTTGTGGAGGTGCTCCATGTCTCATGACACCAAAAAAAAAAAAAAAAAAATTCCAGCTTTTATCTTCACAAAACAACATGGGATTTAGAGCGATGAGAGTGGACAGGACAAAACAAGGCCAGCTACTCTGGGCAGCCAGCGGCAGTCTCTTCATTTTAAAGACCTCATCGGAGGTTCCTGGGATTCAGGTGCCCCAGAAAGAAGTTCAGGGCTACCATGGTACAAGCTTCCTTTTGTTTTGCTTGGTTAAGTCCACAAGAAGTTCTTAAATACTATCCAGAGCAGCCTCAGAGTGCTCAGCCACAACTTCTACCGACCTCTGCCACCCCCTCTTGATGCTCCTCGCCTTGGCGGGCCAGAGTTTATATTACTCCCTCTACCCCAGTTACTGCCACTCCGGCCCCCTCGAGAAGGGGTGCCACTGCCTGGAGGTCCCCCAAAAGGTTCGTCTCTGTGGTACCCATCGTGGTGATCTCCTTCCAATGAGCTAGAACGTCCTGATTTTGGCACTCTCTGCGAAGGTCCTGGGCCCCCTCGGCCTAAAACGAAACACAGATTTCACTTGTGAGTTGTTTGCATTAGTGATTGTCGGTAACTCCTAGTACAAACTTTACTCTCTGATGGCAGCTGACTACTTTTGGAAGGTTCTGGGAAGACTAGTAGTGGCATTCAGAACACAAAAAGGTGTACCTCCACCCCTTCCTAACCATCACCTCATTCCCATCCTGACTCCTGGCCACAATCCCCAGCATCAAGAATATTCAGGGTCCGGGGCTGTATGACATGATAGGAAGCCAAGAGGTAAGCATAGAGCACCTTCAGGGAGACCAGCACCACACTGGACTGTGTCCCAGACTGCAGGATGATATCTCTTCACCATCCTATGCCCATAGGGTATTCTGAGGGAAGGTTTGAAAAGGATTGACTTAATTGTGGAATTTACTGCTGCTGATGTTAATGACAAGTGCTCCAACTAGGATAAGTGTTTACTGTGATAGTCCCGGGATATACAGCACTTTTAACTTCCTTGTACATAGTAAAATAAATACTTAGTGAAAAATAAAAGCACAAAAACCCCTCACAAAACACTGGCTTTCAGATTATTTCTCCGAGGGATAGCTTAACTTGTTTCAGACTTGCACACACATATTTATTAAAACTAAGGTGGTATTATTATTAAAATACCATCTTCTAAGATTTTCTCTTAAAATGATAGGATTTGGTCATATCTCCATATGTTCTCTCAAGATTTGCCAACTTTATTTTGTTTAAATTTTTTTTTTTTTTTTGAGACAGTGTCTATCTTCCCCTGGGTAGAGTGCTATAGCATCATAGCTCACATCAATCTCAAACTCTTGGGCTTGAGCAATCCTCTTGCCTCAGTCTCCCAAGTAGCTGGGACTACAGGTACCCGCCACAACACCTAGCTGATTTTCTGTTTAGTAGAGACAGGGTCTCACTCTTGCTCAGGCTGGTCTTAAACTCCGGAGCTCAGGCAATCCACCCAGAGTATAATTATAGATGTGAGCTACCACCCCCACCCCTCCCCACCACCTGTGTAAAATTTTTAAATGAAATTTAAATCTAGAAGAAATGAAAAAGGCGAGTTTGGTTTGGCACCTGTAGCTCAGCAGCTAGGGCACCAACCACATACACCAGAGCTGATGGGTTCAAACCCAGCCTAGACCTGCCAAACAACAATGACAACTACAACCAAAAAAAAAAAAAAAAGCCGGGTGTTGTGGGCCTCTATAGTCCCAGCTATTTAGGAGGCTGAGATAAGAGAACAGCTTAAACTCAAGAGTTGGAGGTTGCTATGAGCTGTGAAGCCATGACACTCTACTGAGCAACATAGTGAAAATGTCTCAAAACAAACAAAAACAAAGAAAAAGGCAAGTTAGCCAAGGGAACAATCTTTGCTTTTCTTACAAAGCATCGTTTAGGCACCTGAGGATGCCTGGCCAGAGAAATTGTCAACTACCATATATCATTTCCATCCTAGCCAAATCTGCACAGCCAGAGGACCTATGATGGTCTCCTGAGTACCTATAAATGTCATCCAAAATTGTAGCACACCAACCAGTCATAAAGTGTGTTTAGGGACAGGGAGATCTACTGGTGATACCGGAGGTAATTTCTGAGGGTTCTGCTCTAAAAAACCAAAGAACAAAAGGCAAAACTGTAACAGAGGGACTATAAATCCAAGGCAGTCAACTTAGGGAGAGAGCACAGCTGGCAATCGTGGGCAGCAGTCTCAGCAGCCTCAAAGGCCTGCCAGAGTTGCTTTGGCAGAGTTGCAGTTAGCCTTCGGTGGGCACTCCAGTCTAAAGAGTTAGTGCTGCCTATAAAATGAAGATCCAGAGTTCTGAGTTGTAGAGCCCCGGTAAATACCCCCTGAAGACCACTTTCCCCGGAGTCTGTGACATTAGGCATAAACAGTGCTGCTCTGGACTCAGGCTAAACAAACACCACAGAGCCTGGGCAAGAACAACTCTTCCCTTCCCACCATGGACACCCTCAAAGGCTCTCAGCCGCCATTAGTGCAGGGCAGACTGGCAATCAGAGCAGGGGTCTCCAGTGAGCAAGCCCAGCATCGAGAGTGCTGAGGAACGTGGGCAGAGGGCTTGAGTGGAATCTTGAATGAACAGGGATTACCAGGGTATTTGGGGTCATGCACGCAGCTGAACTTGCAGGTGACAGTTCCAACTAGCACTCACACATTTGGGAGCATGTGTCTTTGCATACCCTAGGCCTCCCTTGGCCCCTGGAGTTCCTGGAGCTGTACCCATTGGCCTCTTACCTTTGCCTCCACGGTCCTCAGAAGGGCCCCCTGGGGCCTCCATCTCTCTGTGCTCAGAAGTGCCCGGCCCATCATGCCAAGGACGCTTTCGGGGCGGTAGGGATGCCATATCCATACCTTGGAGAGAGGAGGAGCGTTCTCTGCTTGCAGGGGAATGACCATCATGAGGGGGATGATCAGGGCGGGGAGCATCGCGGAAATGTTCATGACCTGGCCCTGAAATAAGAAGCAGAGTCTCCTCACAGTAAAGAACAGTACACCAAAAGCAGAGGGAAACGGCAACTCAAGAACCACCATTCATTCATGAAAGAAACATGTCCTGAATGCTCAGGCCAGGGTGTGAGTCACCACAGACATATGGAAAGGCTGCAATTAGAAACCAACATACCTACTAACGTAAGAGGAGGCAGGTACAGTCCAGAGAAGTGGTTCTTAGACGTTTTAGTCTAAGGACATCTTTACATTTTTAAAAATTATTGAGGACCCCAAAGAGATTTCATTGATAAGAGTTATAGCTACTAGTATTTTACCATATTAGTAATTAACACCAAGAACATTTTAATTCATTTAGCTTTATTTTTCAAAAAAAAGTATTTAGTGGAAAAAGTGATATTGTTTTATATTTAGACAAATCCCTCTAACATCTGACTTAAAAGAAGAAAGCTGGATTCTTCCACCTGCTTTTGCATCAATCTACTGCCATAAAATGCTGTCACTATGGCTTGGCACCTGCAGCTCAAGCGGCTAAGGTGCCAGCCACATACACCAGAGCTGGCGGGTTCAAATCCAGCCCGGGCCTGCCAAACAATAATGACAACTATAACCAAAAAGCTGGGCGTTGTGGCAGGTGCCTGTAGTCCCAGCTACTTGGGAGGCTGAGGCAAGAGAATCACTTAAGTTGGAGGTTGTTGTGAGCTGTGATGCCATGGCACTCTACCCAGGGTGACAGCTTGAGGCTCTGTCTCCAAAATAAAAATAAAAGAAAATAGGAAGGGAGGGGGGAGGTTTTGGTGGCGAGAGGGTAATGGGTGGGGCCACATCTGTGGTGCATCTTAGAATGGGTACAGGCGATTGCACTAATGTACACAGCTATGATTTAACAATTAAAAAAAAAAAAAAGAAAATAAATAAATAAATAAAATGCTTTTGCTGAAGGATGGGAAAATAAACTAGCCTCCCCAAGGGATAGGAGGTGGAAAAGAGAGGACTCGGTGGACCCTGGGAGGGCCTACAGACCCTGCTCTGTGATCTGCTGGTCTACAGTCACCACATGCCACCCTGAAAGCAATTGTCTTTCCTTACCTGGCTCTCTGTTTCCATCCCAGGAGTCTGGCTTCCGTCCTCCTTCAAAGCGAGGGAACTCGTCAGGAGTGGGAAGTAAACCCTTCCTTCCTCCTACACAATGAAATAAACATTACATTCAGTCGGTTTCAGGTATGTCACAACCATGTAAACTCTGCCCCCATTCTTCCAGACCAGGTGTCCTTGGCACTTGCTCACCTCGTGGGTTACCCCGACCTCGACCTCTGAGATCGCGTCCTCGGGCCGCTTCATCAGAAGCATCAAAATTCTCCTCTGGACCAAAGTCCTCAGGACCAGGAAAACCATCCCTTCCTCTGGGGGGAGCACGGCCCTCATGTCTTGGGGGAGCGCCTCTTCTGAAGCTGTAAAGAACAAACAGCAGAATGTCCATCTCATGGAATACCTGCCACTCTTAAGTTCACGTTTCAAAGAAGCATAGTGATGAGAAAATACGATATAATGTTAATTGTGTGGAAAACAAAATCAAACCATATAGTTTTTTAAATGTTATTTTATTTTTTGAGATGGGGTCTCTCAGTTGCCCAGTGTGTATTACAATGGTGTTTATAGCTCAATGCAGCCTCAAACTTTTTCCTGGGCTCAGACAATTCTCTTGCCTCAGCCTCCCAAGTAGCTGGGATTATAAGCATGAATCACTGCACCCAACCAAAGTAGAACCTCCATAGCTGACCACCTCCCTGCATTGACCACTTCCTTAAGTTGACCTAATTTTCATAGACTGAACATGCACCACATGTATGTGTCAGTATAGTAGGCCTAGTTCCTATGTCAACCACCTCTGTATGTTGACCAGTGTACTGCATATATTTCTTTTCATGACCTTTTGTGAATCTGGAAACTATGTATTTTTTAAAGTATACATTGTATAGGCTCAGCGCCTGTGGCTCAAGCGGCTAAGGCACCAGCCACATACACCTTAGCTGGCAGGTTCGAATCCAGCCTAGGGCCCGCCAAACAAAGATGATGGCTGCAACCAAAAAACAGCTGGCGTTGTGGCGGGCGCCTTATAGTCCCAGCTACTTGGGAGGCGGAGGCAGGAGACTCACTTAAGCCCAGGAGTTGGAGGTTGCTGTGAGCTGTGATGCCACGGCACTCTTCCCAGGGTGACAGCTTGAGGCTCTGTCTCAAAAAAAAACAAACAAAAATATACATTGTATAATCCTAATAATAGTGGCAAAAACAGACCGGAAGGAAAACATACCAAAAATGTGAGGTTCCCTTAAGTTTCTTTTAGGTTTTTAGGAATAATAATAGTGGTAAACATTTTTTAAGTGCTTAAATCATGCCGAGTGTTCTATATGTATTCTTTCATTTTATTTCATTCTCCCAACCCCCATAGGAAGCTAGTACTATCATTAACTCTATTGGTGGATACACTGAGGCCCAAATTGCTAATGTCATGTATTTATGGACACACAGTAACTGCAGGTTGTGATTTGAACTCAGCCCAGGTTATAAACCACTGCCACCCAAATACTCATCATATACATCTTTATGATGAACATTTATAATGTACATGATCAGATCATGCTCTCTAATTAAACTAGACATGTAGGGAGTTTCTGCTCTGCCATTCCCCCCTTGCCCACAGCCCCCACTCAGGGACATGCTTGAATGGCCACAAGATGACTGAGCTCTGCAGCTGAACAGACAACTTCCCTTCTCTTTCAGGAATTTTGGAAATTGGAGACTAAGTTGGAGTTGGAAGAGTAATTGGAGCTGGGAGTCTTGCTAAAGCAGAGAGGTTAAGAGGAAGCCTACCCGAAAGAAGATAAAGTGGCCCGCAAGTAGAAAAAGCTGCTAAGAAAGGCCTTGACACCAGAGGGAAGGTGAGCAGAGAGCAGGAAGCCGCTCTGTACAAGTCCGCGGCCTGTGGCCTCCTCCCACGGCAGTTTCCCTTCAGTTATCTTTCATTCCAATCTTCTACTTTGAAGATTTTCAAACTCACAGTAAAGTTGAATACCCATCCATCCTTTACCTAGATTAATCAATTCTTAATGTTTTGCCACATGTGCTTTATCTTCTGTTTGTTTATAAATGCATTTTCTGAACCATTCGAAAATCAGTTGCTGAGAACACAATGCTTTACCCCTAAATACTTCAGTTGTTTCTTCTGAGAACAAGGATTTTCTCCTGCATACCATTAGTACACTAAATAATATGTGACATTAATTGGTAACCCAATATAAATTTCCCCAGTTGTCCCTAAAATGCCCTTTACAGTTGATTTTGTTTAAATGTAGAATTCAATCATGACTACATGTGGTTATTCAGTGGTCACATCTCCTTGGTCTTCTTTAACCTAGAATGGTCCCCTTCTATATTTTTGTCTTTTATAACCTTGACATTTTTGGCAAGAACCACTTAGGTTTCCTCATGATGCCAGTCTGTCTCCTTGTTGATGATGCAAGGGTGGTGTGGCAACCACAATGTGCTGCTACAAAGGCACATTTTGCTCTCTGCAAATAGTAAGCCATCTGTGGGGTGACAACATCCTTTTTCCCAGTGGTTTTAGCATGCACGAATGATCCTTGCCTCCTTTAGTCACAATACTGACTGCTTATCAATCATTCCTGCAAGTATTACTTGGTATTCTACTGTAAAAAAGAGCTTTCTCTTTTTTTTCCACTCTACCACTCTGCTGTCTTTCTAACACCCTTCTTGGTCCTGAGGTAACTTGACCAAATCAGGCTTCCTGCAAATAAGATGTGCTTACAACACTGGCTGAAATAACAAGCTAAGGGAGGAACTGACCAAGAGGAGGCAGAGATGGGAACCAGGAAGAGTGTCAGAACAGAGCAAAATTTCCCCGAAACACAGCAGGACTCCTCTTGTGCAGGCATCGACTACACAGCTGCCTTAGTCACAAAGGGATAGAAAAAAATCTAACCTGCCCTAATTAGAAAATATTTCCTGTTATAGGCCAGGCACAGTGGCTCATGCTTGTAATCCTAGTACTCTGGGGAGGCCGAGGCAGGTACATTGCTTGAGCTCAGGGGTTTGAGACCAGCCTGAGCAAGAGCCAATAAAAAAAGCAAGAGCTAATAAAAAAATTAGCTGGGCACTGTGGTGGGCATCTGTAGTCCCAGCTACTTGGGAGGCTGAGACAGGAGAATCACTTGAGCCCAGGAGTTTGAGATTGCTGTGAGCTAGGCTAAGGACATGGCACTCTAGCCTGGGCAACAGAGCGAGACTCTGTCTCAAAACAAACAAACAAACAAACAAACAAACAAACAAAAAAACCCACCTGTCATAGATTAAATGTTTGTGTTTCCCATATTGTTAGTTTGAAGCCCTAAACCCCCAGTGTGATGGTACTAGTAGATGGAACCTTTGGGAGGAGAGGAGGGATGGATGAAGTCATCAGGTAAAGCCCTGATGATGGGATTAGGGTCCTTATAAAAATAGACACCAGAGAGAGCATGTGTTCCCAGTCTCTCCATGTGACGACAGTGTGAAAGTGGTCATCTGCAGGCCAGAGCCCTCGCAAGAAACCAGCCTTGCTAAATGTGATCTAAGACTTCCACCCTCCAGAACTGTGAGGAAATAAATTCCTGTTGCTTTAGCCACCCTATCTGTGGTATTCTCTTATGGCAGCCTGAGCTAAGACTCCTGCTAGTGAACTGACTCCTCTCAGATGCCTCTTCCCATTTAATAGACTTGTTAATTCAACCCAGTCCCTGAGCACCTGCAATGTGCAGCCACTGCTAGGTCCTTAGGGTAAAGGACCCTGCAGTGGTGAAGAAGGTGATGTGCACGCAGGAGATACAGGCAATAAAAAATAAGGGTACTGCTAATGTCAAGCACTGCTTAGTAGCACAAAGGAACACAAAGCAAGACAAAGCAAGGTAAAGGAACTGACTGTCATTGGAGGGAACCACTCAATCCAAGTGTGGGCACAGGAGAGTATGTGGCAGGCCTAAAGAACAGCAAAGCTGTGACCACACTTAAGCCTAGGCTGTGGGTCTGTCACTGACAGATCAAATACAATACAAATCGAAACAAAGTAAGCTAAAATACCATACAAGATGAAGAGATTCAAGAAATCAGTAAAAGTTATATTGAAACCAAGCTTTTGTAGGCATAAAAAGCCACTTTAACCAGAATACTGGACATCACTAAGACAGGCCTTTAGGAACACTGGGAGCCTTTAAATGTTTTTTAAGCCCACCCTAGCAGCTGCTTCCCATGGCCCCTGCTATTACTCTTCCTGGCCTCTCACCACCCCCTGAGAGTAGGAACAGCCAATCCTAACTCAACCTCCCACAGGCAAGAGAGATGGGATGGAAAGAAGCCTAAGTGGATGGCCAAGGGGCAGTCAGCAACTGCAATAAAAGGGTTGACAAGCACGGGTCTGAAGCCCAGCTCTGACACTTGCTATCTGGGAGAACTGGCAAAGCCAAGACCCACTCAGATTCTCAGTCTGATCCCTTATCTGTAAGATGTGAAGGGGGCATTACACCTATCTCACAAATTCCTTCAATAAAATCCCTTAGATTAAAATAGTCCTGAAATAAAATCCCTTAAATATATTGAGGTAACTGATTTCCGAGATTAAAGCAAATTCCTAAAATTCAATGAGATAACATCTGGCACAAAGGTAATACTCAATTACCACCATCATTGATAATATTTTACGCTTTTTACTTGAGAATTTACTAATTCCTGTTTTTTTCTCCACATTTATTCTATTCCATTATGTCTCAAGCAGGCTGACCGTTCAAGCCTGAACTAAGTTTAACAGGAATTTTTCAAATTTTTCAATTTGATTTGACTTTTTAAGATCTTTAGGCAATTACACAAAAACTGCATCTATTTCACAATCCCTTTATTTCCAATCTAGGTATCTGTCTCACATTTCATCATTCTAATCTCATACTGTCCTCCCATTTCCTTAAAAGGAACAAAAAATAAGTAAAAAGAAAGACTCTTAAACTGTAAAAAAATTTAAAAGACCCGCATAAAGGTTAAAAAGTACAATTTTTTTTGAAAGTTTAAATGCAAAATTTACAGAATATAGGTCTAGTAATCGATGTACTCTCTCCCCAAGTAAGAGAGGAAAGAGACCGTGTTGAAATAGCAGACTATAAGCTCCAGGGAAGATGGAATGGACCCACAAAGTATCTGTCCCACCTTTCTTCTCTGCGCCCTCGAAAACGTGGGTCCTCAGGATCCCGGGGGAACCGTTCATCTCCTGGTCTGCGGCCTTCCCACGCCCCAGGAGGGCCTCGGGCTGCACCCCGGCCATCCCCCTCGCTGAATTCCCTGTGATCAGGAGGAAATGGAGGCCCAGGGCCCCCTCGCCTCCACTTCTCCTCTTGTGGCAAAGGTCCTCCTCGTCCCTCAAATTCACGTAACCGGTGGCCAAAGCGCTTGTCAGGGTGGAAGTCATCTGGTCTGCTGAAGTCATCAGGGAAGTCGGGGTGAGGGCCACGCCTATCAGGGGGACCCCTGCAGTCCTGGCCCCCCCGGAAAGGCCCCCTCTCAGGCCCATGCTCAGGGCCGCCGCTCTGCTCATGCCGCCTCTCTGACATCGGGCCCATGTGATGGTTTGGAGGGCCGCGGGAGTCACCTAAAGGAAACAAAGCTGACTTTTACCATGTCTTCCAGGAAACCTGTCAGTACAGGTCTGATGTGCAGCACCTCCACGTTTCAGAGTGTGTTCTTTTATTTAGAATGTTTCCCTCATTGGTTCTCAGCATACTTAGGAGGCAAATATCCCTTAGGCATCATATAATGGAAGGAACATGGGCTCTGGGGCGCAGAGTTCAACTTCATCTCTCACTAGTTAAAGTAACTGGATGCAGGGGAAGTTAGTAATCTCAGTGAAATCAGCAATGTCTGTCTACTTCCTAGTATACTCTAGAAAACACGAGTGTCTCCTGAGTATAACACTGCCCTATTCCTCCAATGAGCATAACACTGCCCTATTCCTCCAATGATTTCATTAGGAGCACCAGCTCTATTCTCAAGGTCACAATAGAGAAAATTAATGCTGTAGGCCAAGAAGCTGCACCAAGAATTTACCTCCGCATTTATGAAGCCAGAAAGGTCCATCAACAGAGCACTGGGACTGCACTGCCACCATGTATGAGATCCCTTATTTAATCCCGAGCTTGTTTAACTTGATTCTTTAACTCACACTTAGAATCTCAACAAATCCCTGTCTAAGGTATGAAGAACAACATGCCTCTCTAAGAACTGCCTAGTGACGGAGCAGCCCTGCTGTTTCAGGGTTTATACAAACATCTTTTCTGCCTTTTCTATAAATGATGGTCCCTATCTACATTATTATCACCAGTCTTTAGTGTTTGGAATCCCACTAAAGATCTTATAAAAATATTTGAACACATGAGACATATTCAAAGGACTGAATAAAAATGGAAAGAAGCCAGTTAAATCTGTGATGGTTAACTTAGTTCATCTCTGACTTTAAAAGGCTTGTTTTCCCAGCCACTGAACTATTGCAACCTTGTAAATGTACATCTGTTTTCTGTCCACAATTTATATCAAACAGTTTTAAGAAGAGGATAGCAAAGGGACTCTTAATCCTTTTAAAAGAAAAAAGAAGTTTTAAAAATGAAATTCCTCCATTGGGGCTCAGCACCTGTAGCTCAGTGGCTAGGGTACCAGCCACACACAACAGGGCTGGCAGGTTCGAATCCAGCCCAGGCCTACCAAACAATGACAACAACCAAAAAATAGCCAGGTGTTGTGGCAGGTGCCCACAGTCCCAGCTACTTGGGAGGCTGAGGCAAGAGAATCACTTAAGCCCAAGAGCTTGAGGTTGCCATGAGTTGTGATGCCACAGCACTCTACCCAGGTGACATAGTGAGACTCTGTCTCAAAAAAAAAAAAAAAAAAAAAAAAAAACTTCCATCAGCCCAACTCCTGCCTCTTACTGCTCTTCCCTAGCAATAAAGATGAATGCACTCCTATATTCCAGACAGCCATAATTCTCCAGAGCCCAGCAGCCCCTCCCCCTTTCATTTCCGACCGTTTCAACATCTCACCATTCAACATGTATAAAAAGCTTGGAAATCTCAATATACAGATGCACCATCAGAAGGAATCTTCTTCTTCTTCAGGTATCTGTCCCTCTGACCCCCCTCCATCAGTCTTCTCCTCTAGTCCAGGCAGTTTGCAAAGCTCCCTCCCTCCCTTACTTCTCAGTTGTGCCTGTGGCTAATGGCTTCTTCTCTGACTTGATGTTGCTTGAACTTAGTGTAACCTCAGGCACAGCAGACTTGAGGAAACTTAACACATTCCATGTGGACTTACCTATGAACATTAACCCTCCCATCACCTCTATCTGTTTAAAAGTACCCTGCTCTTCAAGGAACAAACCCACCACTACAAATTAGAAGGGATGTGGCCACCGGTGATGGGGCGGCAGCGGTGTTTAATTCAGTAGGGGATGGTGTTTAATTCAGTAGGGGATGGCAGGGCCACTTTCTTGGCTCTCCCTTCTCCCTTTGGTCCCTGGGAGGAGAAAGAGAGGAGGAAGAGAGAGAAGGGAGGGGGATAGGTGAAGAGAAAGGGGAAGAGTGAGGATGAGGGGAAGGAGGTGGAGACAGACACAGGGCAGGGGAGGGAGAGAGGCAGCTCTCAGTTTGCTAATGGAAGCACCTTGGGGGTAAAACTCCTTTCCTTAGGGTGCCCAAATGTTGCCTCCCAGGCCTGCCTTTCTGTATTTCCCTGTGGGCCACCTTCCTTCTGTATATCCTCTGCTATCACTTCCACACAATGGGATAAAATAAATACTCTCTAGTTCCTTTATCTCTCCCTTTCCTTCTGCTAGTATCATAAATAAATTCAAGACTTTAAATTCCTAAAATTCTAGGACTGTAAATGCTGACTAAGACTTCTTAATCTGATAAAAGGCAAGAATCCTAACATGCACCATACGGTGCTGCAGGCTTGGTCAATTAAAAATAAAAGAGTGAAGTTCTAGGGAAGACAATTTCTGCAATATTCCTGATTACCTGAGTTGTGGCTTCTCCCCTCCATGAAAGTGCGTGTTGAACCTAACACTCCTCTCCTCACTCCTTCCAGCCACACTCCCACAGAGTTCTCCTGCCCACTGCACTCCTGCTCCAACCTGGAGGTGGAGAGGTGAGCCCCACCCATCAGCCTCACAAGGGATCATGGCCCATCATGCTCTGCATGCTCTCCTTCAACTCTTGGGATTAACTTTTAACCTTCAACCCAATGCCAACAATTCTCCGGTATATGGGGCCAGTGCCCTACTCCTTTGAGCCACAGGTGCCTCCCATTTCTTTGCTTTTCACAACATCAACAACCTGAGGAACCACACATCTATATGTCACTTTCTGCTTTTCAAATGGTGCAGAACAATGTAACCAGCTAAGGAATTAAATTTGGAAGGTCAAAGGAATATGGATACAGTCAGAAACTTTAGGCAGAAGCAATTCACCTCGTTGGGATGATAAAAACCTGCATTTGCATTCAATAAGCATGGAAACCACTTGCATCGCCAACTCATAGACAAGACCAACCTGCACCAAGGGCACTACAGTCAGGGCCTGCCCAGTGGCATCACTGGACAGCACTGTTGCCTAACTAAACAGATTTATATAAACAACATAAAGCCAAGCTCTTAACTAAAATAATTATGCTCTGGTTTTGCCCAGAGGTTAAGATGACCATTCTGTCAATTACTTATCAACAGAACTGTTTAATGTAAAATGTACACAAGATGGTGGAATACAATTTCTTACTCTGCAAAGTGGATATTTACCTTTGTTTGGGCCAGGTCCTTGTCCAGGGTTCAGAGGGGGGATGCGACCTTGTGCTCCCTGTTGCCCTAGGCCTGGTATCAAGGGTGGGGGGCCTGTGCTCTGTCCTTCCTGAAAAGATGTTTTTAAAGCAGCAGTGTGAAATCACAGGGTTGTGCTTCATGAGTAGCAATACTGTATTATAATGTGATAAGATAAAAACATTAGGTTGCCCCAAAGTCTCCAGCAATAAATATTTACCTAGTGACAGTATAGCAAAATTGTCCTTAAATTGGGAGAAAGGAGGCTCAGCGCCTATAGCTCAAGCAGCTAAGGTGCCAGCCACATACACCAGAGCTGGCAGGTTCGAATCCAGCCCGGGCCTGCTAAACCACAATGACAACTGCAACCAAAAAATAGCTGGGTGTTGTGGCAGGTGCCTGTAATCCCAGCTACTTGGGAGGCAGAGGCAAGAGAATCGCTTAAGCCCATGAGTTGGAGGTTGCTGTGAGCTGTGACGCCACAGCACTCAACCCAGGGCAACAGCTTGAGGCTCTGTCTCAAAAATAAATAAATAAATAAATAAAAATAAGGGCGGCGCCTGTGGCTCAGCGGGTAAGGCACTGGACCCATATGCCAAGGGTGGTGGGTTCAAACCCGGCCCGGGCCAAACTGCAACAACAAAAAAAAATAGCCGGGTGTTGTGGTGGGCGCCTGTAGTCCCAGCTACTTGGGAGGCTGAGGCAAGAGAATCACCTAAGCCCAGGATTTGAAGGTTACTGTGAGCTGTGTGACGCCTCGGCACTCTACCAAGGGCGATAAAGTGAGACCCTGTCTCTACAAAAAATAAATAAATAAATAAATAAAAATAAAAATTGGGAGAAAAGAGATGTTTCTCTTACTAATTATTAATTAAAAAAAAATACTTGTAATGAGGGTGATGCTTGTGGCTCAAAGGAGTAGGGCGCAAGCCCCATATACCAGAGGTGGTGGGTTCAAACCCAGCCTCAGCCAAAAACTGCAAAGAAAAAAAAAAAAAAAAAGTACTTGTAATGAATGTTAAACCTGTTGCCAGGTTTTATTTATTTAAAGCTAGATTTTTACTTGTAATGCCAAGTAAGAACTTCATGGACAGTCAGAAATTGTTAACGCGCTGACAAAAGTAAAGGCCTGGCAATCTGCCAGGGCAGGTGAACTCTGCGGTCACACCCTTGACTCCTATCAGTGACAGAAAGTAAGCAAACCTCTCTAAGCTTAGGGCTGGGCTTTCAAAGGGGGTGCAGGCAGGATCAGGAAGGAGCTGCTGCTAAGTGAGATGCCCATACTGGCCCTTTCCCATCCCTCTTATCCCTGCTCTCTAATGCCCCCTTTCCTAACCAGCCTACTGCTCCTGCCCAGGGAAGTCAGCTCTCCATCCTGTTGGGATTCACTAGGTTCCCGCAGCTTTTGTCTGACACAAACCAGCCGCTCTGGTCCTCTTGAGATCATTGCTTAAGATGATCTTTAGAGGGACTCCATAGCTCGGCCCCAGCTTGTCCCTAGGCCTAAAGTTATACAGTTTTATCTAGCCATGTTTTAATTCTGATTCTCCATACTGTCCAGTGACCTTGGATCAGGTCTCTTGACAAATAAATAGATAAACACATAGCTAGTCCTTCTTTCATATAAAAAATATTTTTAGTGACTGGAACTACTATGAGAACAGCACACTTTCAGAAACATCAACAGCAGCACTGCTTTCATATCCCAAACTAGCCACATCAATGAGCAGATCTAATAGGAGGTACAGACAGTAGGTATAAGTGGCCACCACTGGCTCAATAACAGGAACTTTTAGACTGCTTTGTGGCCTGTCCCTTTTACATGGGACAACTCTCATCAACACCTGAAAGCAGCTCCATTCAATTGAACCAATTAAAACCACTATTTTAAAAAATTAGTCTGGTCAAAGTGAAAGTTAAATTTTAGCATATGAAAAATATAACCAAATATTTTCATCAGGCCTCTAAAGATTTGAAATGCCCTATACAAACCTTCAGACTCATTCTACCAATGTTTCTACTGCTCAATTAAAATTTTAGAATTGTTATTTTTTCATGTTTAAATCTTTTACTACATGGTAAAATAAAAACTCACTGCATTGTCTTAGAAACTCAAGCTTGTCTTTGCATGAATATTACATGTTTATAATTTCAGTTATAATATGGTATCTAAAGTTCATTAGTTTTTTATCTCTCAAAATGAAAACTGTAAATTCACTACAATACACATACACACAAATGCACAATGAATTAATAAAATATTTCAAGTCTTAGAGCAATTTAGGACAGCAATCCTATTCAACTCATCCTAAATTCTGAAAAGTGACTAATAAAAATCTGGAAATAAACTAAAATTCTTCACTGCTATTACATTTTTAAGTTCTGGAAGATCAACAGAAGAATATCACATAATTTATTTTGCTGATTATTATTATTATTTTTTTTGGTAGAGACAGAGTCTCACTTTACCGCCCTGGGTGGAGTGCCGTGATGTCACAGGACTCACAGCAACCTCCAGCTCTTGGGCTTCCGCGATTCTCCTGCCTCAGCCTCCCGAGCAGCTGGGACTACAGGCGCCCGCCACAACGCCCGGCTATTTTTTGGTTGCGGTTCAGCCGGGGCTGGGTTTGAACCCGCCACCCTCGGTATATGGGGCTGGCGCCCTACTCACTAAGCCACAGGCGCCACCCTATTTTGCTGATTATTTTAGTCAGTAAACACAATGGTTACCTTTATATTATACAGTATCAGTGATATTTGAAAAAATAAAAAATACAAATAGACTGTGTTTTCTACACATGGCCTCTGTAGCATCCCCTGTCCCCAATGACAACCCGAGGAATCACCATTACCTCACACATTCACCTTTGCTCCACAACTGACTTTAGGGACAAAATCCAGTTCTTCATAATGCATCCGGACTAAGAATTTCAGAAAACATAAAACCACATGGCTAAACACTGCTAAACCCATTCATGCACATGCAGTCTTTTTATAACTCAACCCCACATAGTGTGACCTCTCCTCACACCATCTCTCTAGTTCAGAAAATGAGTGATGAAATTTAGCTAACAAAAATGGAGTCCCCTAAAAAAGGGTCAAGGGAATTTCTACAGATATATTCCCTCCTGCAATTACATTTACATGTGAGCTGAAAACAATCTGAACTTCACTCAAAGAGTCACCAATTTAAATACTTAATTCTGGAATCACAGATCTCTAAAAGCATTCACTGAAATAAAAATCATGAAGTACACAGTCTTCAGTATGCTCATGAGTTAAAATACCCCATATCATCTTTAAAAGTAGAGCCAGTGGACAGGCCGGAGGTGGCCTGCCATTTGGCAGACCCATAGAATAACAGGGGACAAAGAAAACAGCCTGCAAAAGAGGGCATGAGCCTCAGAGCCGCCCACTATGCAACATGCCTTCTCCTCGGAGCCACAGCTCTCTTGGAGCCTGGAGACAATTATCAACTACATTCAACTTGATGTCTTCTGAAGACTTAAAAAAAAAAAAAAAAAAAGTGAACAGTAAAGATTAATATTGAGATCAACTTAAAGGGCATATAACCTAACTCATTATCCTTGCTACTGCCTTTTTTAGCCAAAATGTTAGTACCTTAAACCACCATCACCAGTCCAAAAATAACCAACTGTGGCTCCGGCACCTGTAGTTCAAGCGGAGTTTGAATCCAGCCCAGGCCTGCCAAACAACAATGACAACTACAACCAAAAAAAAAAAAAAAATAGCCGGGTGTTGTGGCAGGCGCCTATAGTCCCAGTTACTTGGGAGGCTGAGGCAAGAGAATTGCTTAAGCCTAGGAATTGGAGTTGCTGTGAGCTGTGATGCCACAGCACTGTACCCAGGGCAACAGCTTGAGGCTCTATCTCAAATAAATAAATAACCAACTGAGACTGTTTTTCACAGTACCTAGCAGTACCACTTCAGTACAAAGTATATTTTTCCAAAGTGTTAATGCCTACAAGTTAGAAATAAATAATACCTGGTTGAAGGGAGGCCGGGGCCCATCACCTAGCAGAGGTGTTTTCTGCTGCTGGAATGGTATTGGCCCTTGAGATGGATGTGGCCCTCTTGCCGGGTTCTGCTGTCCCTGAGGTCCAGGGGGCCCTTGCATGCCACCCTGGGGTGGAGGTCCTAAAGAGCCCTGAGGCGGCCCCTGTTGACCTTGTGAGCCTGGAGGTCCTCGCAATTCCTGGGGAGGACCCAACATTGATCCTTGAGGTGGAGGCCCCTGCATGCCCCGCATCTCCTGAGGACCTCTCATTTCCTGAGGGCCGTGTCCCAGTAGTCCACTTGAAGGGTGAGGTCCTCTCATCTCTTGAGGGGGATGGCCCATCATCATCCCTTGGGGAGCAGGACCCTGATTCTCTCGGGGGCCTGGAGGCCCTTGCATTCCTCTTGGATTCAATCCCATAAGAGGTCCCTGAGACACAGGACCTTGGATCCCTTGAGAGCCTGGCCCGCCTTGTATACCATGAGGATGAGGTGGTCCTTGCATTCCTCTGGGACCAGGTGGTCCCTGCATACCTTGAGTACCAGGAGGACCCTGTGGGCCCAAGTGACCCTGGGGACCAGGTGGACCTTGGGGGCCTATGTGACCCTGTGGGCCAGGTGGACCCTGAGGACCCATATGACCTTGAGGACCAGAACTACCCTGTGGTCCAGGAGGCCCTTGAGGTCCCAAAGGGCCATGAGGTCCAGGATGTCTCTGCATTCCTTGGGGCCCGTGCATGTCCTGAGGCCGCGGCAACCCCTGGGGTGGGCCCTGGGGTCCTTGTGGTCCCATGAATCCTTGTGGCCCCCCACCTCCCTGATGCAGTGGAGGACCTTGTGGTCCCATTTGTCCCTGGGGTCCAGGGGGCCTAAACTGTCCCTGTGGACCTGGAGGCCCCATTTGAGCCATGTTCATTGGCATCTGTTGAGATGGATGGGGCTGTTGAAAACCTTGAGGAATCTGAGACATTGGACCTTGTCCTGGAAAAGGCTGGGGTCCGAGGAGAGGGGTGCCAGATGAGGGAGGAGGGTGAATTTGCTCAGCCTGTTTCTGTGCAAGTCTTTCAATTTTAAGTTGCTGGAAGAAAAGAAAGAAGAGAACATTCTGAATAAACAAGCCAGAGCCCTTGAAGATGACAATATTTCTATCACATATTCTGTTAGAAGAAACTAGAAATAAACATAACTGTTCCATTTCTTACTGCCCCATGTACTTAGAGTCTATGTAACACTCAAACACTGCAAGGGCATTCACAACTTCATGGCACGGAGGCTCCAGATTCCCTTCAGAGCACTTATTTTCAGGTGCCAGGACAAAGCAGTCAGGAATATCTATATCTTACGTTGAGCAAGGGAAGTCCTATAATTCACTAGTATTTTATCGTTCTTGGTGGCTATTATAGGTAGGAAAAATAAGAACAAGCCACCTATTTTATGATCTGACAGAAAAAGAAAAATTCTTTTACCTGTAGATAAATAAGTAAATTCGAATTGTTTGCTTTATCTTTCCTATTTAAAAAATATACATTTAGCTTAGGTCTACTCACTGCTCCACTGACCTGATTTTTAAAATCTTAAGAAACAGGAGAATTGGCATCCCTAGCTCAAGCGACTAGGGCGCCAGCCACATACACTGCAGCTGGTGGATTTGTATCCAGCCCGGGCCTGCCAAACAACAAGAACTAGAACCAAAACATAGCCGGGCATTAAGGCAGGCACCTGTAGTCCCAGCTACTTGGGAGGCTGAGGCAAGAGAATCACTTAGACCCAAGAGTTTGAGGTTAGTGTGAGCTGTGATGCCACCGCACTCTACCAAGGGCAACAAAGTGAGGCTCTGTCTCAAATAAAAAGAAACAGGAGACTCCTTCAGAAACAAGAAATGGAGGTGCTTGTCAGACCTATCTGAGAGTCCCTTCTCTTTTCATTAAGAGCATGTCAATAAAAAAGGTTATTATCACTTTCTTAGATCACCTTGAATCCCATTAAAGAGCTTTACATACCTCCAGAAGTTGTGGGTTAGTATACTGCAAGGCGGCGATTTCTTGCTCAATTTCTGCTTGTGTTTTTTTCTTCTCTTCCAATTTAATGTCTTCTTTTCTGTCATTTAGCACCTCATTGGGAGCAGGAATTGGAACTTTATTTTGCATCCAAGCCTCAGGAAAGAAGAGAATATTAAAATATACCCTAAGTATAAAAATGACAATGATAGAGTGAGAAAACCATTCTATAACATCATCTGCTCAACTCAATCCAACCTACTGAACTGTATTTATTTCTTTTCTTTTCTTTTTTTTTTAAGACACAGAGTCTCACTTTGTTGCCCTCAGTAGAGTGCCGTAGTGTCACAGCTCACAGCAACCTCCAGCTCTTGGGCTCAGGTGATTCTCTTGCCTCAGCCTCCCGAGTAGCTGGGACTACAGGTGCCCACCGCAATGCCAGCTATTTTGTTGTTGTTGTTGTTGTTGCAGTTTGGCCGGGGACTGGTTTGAACCCACCACCCTTGGTATATGGGGCTGGCACTGAGCAACAGGCGCCACCCAAGAACTGTACTTATTTCTAACGCTAATTCTTAGTGACATGGGAATGGATTTAGGCAGGCAATAAATAGGTAGAAATTACTAAGGTGATGAAAGCTAAAAGATATTGCACATTATTAAGAATCCAAAGCTTTCCATCCTCTACAAAAGGGCATATACACTTTGCATTGATGGGGACACTTAAAGCAGAAGACGAACCAATAATGGAAAAGAGAATCAACAAACTCTCTGCTCCATGCCTCTGGTTTCTTCCTCTGATACCTTGGGACGATATTAAGTAGGTGAAGATAAAAGGAGACACAGAGAAGATTCATGACAAAACATAACTGCAAAGCTATAGACAAGAACTATGTCATAATGCATAAAATATGTAAAGAATGGTCCAAAAAAGAATATATAATACAGACATACCTTCAACAGACAGGATAATCCAAAAGAAATGTCAGTCAAACTAGCCAATCATAATCACTCAGAATCATTTTTAGTTACCTACCTGCTGGAACTGTGCAGGAATAGGTTTCGCATAAGGAACTTTCTTCTGAGGTACTTTTTTCTGATCCTTTTGCATCACCTCCTCCATTCCCCAATCTAAACCTGGAATTGTCATTTCAATTTCATTTGATTCATCTTTCCCTGTAACCATAAAGAAGAGCAGTTTGCCTCAAATTTAAAAAATTGGCCACTGAAATCAATAAACACAGTTTTGGAAGAATAGACTTTAGATATTATTCAGTCTATATCACTTTTACCAACATTTGTTAGCATAAATCATTTTTACATTTCAACACAACTTATCCAGAAGAAAATAAACAGGCCATAAAAATGTTATAGAAAAAAATGTATGGGCGGTGCCTGTGGCTCACTGAGTAGGGCGCCGGCCCCATATACCGAGGGTGGCGGGTTCAAACCTGGCCCCAGCCAAACTGCAACAAAAAAATAGCCATAGGCACCTGTAGTCCCAGCTACTCAGGAGGCTAAAGCAAGAGAAGCACCTAAGCCCAAGAGCTGGAGGTTGCTATGAGCTGTGACACCATGGCACTCTACCAGGGGTGACAAAGTGAGATTCCGTCTTCAAAAAAGAAAGGAAAAAAAATGTATATGTGTAACTTCTCTTACCCATCTGTTCTTGTTCCATAGCTAATTTTAGCTGCTCTGGTATTCCCATCCCTGGAATTACTGCCAGGCTATTAGGTTCAAGGTCATCTATAAATAGTAACAAATCCATTGTTAATAAGAGATTTTATAAAAACAGTAGCCAATAAAGTTAATGCTTTATAAAAATGAATCCTATCACTGGTGATTTATAAATCAATAAACTATAAGATAAAAATTAGTTTTGTATAATCTTCCTAATAGCTAACACTTTTATAGCACAACACTGGAGTTTAAAGGACAAATGTACAAGAGTCTCACCATATTCTACTCCATCTTCAGACATTCCAGGTAAAAGGTTTAGATTATATCGATCTCGCATTTTATCACCTGGTCGGTTTCGAGTCCAGAATTTGCTGTCAAAGTAACAAGGGGAGTAGGAGAGCATAGTTTCAGCATTTTTCTGGGTACTTAATACAACCAAGCAGCCCCTTGGTAAACACAATAAATTTTTACAATGCCTTTCTCTAAAAATTTAAAATGTGAAAAAAAATTTTTAATCAAAAGGCAAAACAAAATGCAAATGACTAAAATCATATTCAACATCCAATCTCCTTATTGTGATATAAAGTATTTTTAAACCACTAATGTTTCTAAGTTGGAATGCAAATTAATATATCAATCAAATAAAAATAAATATAATACTTATTTCCTACTGTTTCATGAGTACAGTAATTCTTTGCAATATTCAATATAAAGCTTACCTAGTGTGGTCATTTGAGCCTGAACAGAGAATATGCCCAAGAGGATGCCAAGCCAGACTCCAGATCATTCCTTCATGGGCCATCTCCATCCCACCCACTTCCTTCTCTACCCTGCAACAGCACCAAAGAAAAAAGTCTTTTGACAACAATGAAAAGTCTTTTGACAACAATGGTCAAAAAAACTGTTAGCCTTAAAACAAAGCCTACCAAAGCAGTTACCTTCAACTGGGTCAATTCTGCACATTTCAGAGGGGTATTAGTTTGTCCTCATACATTTATTCCCAGCTGTGACATGGTGGCTCACAGATGTAATTCTAGCTTTCTGGAAGGCCAGGGTGGGGGGATAGCTTGAGGTCAGGCATTTGAGACAAGCTTGAATAAAGCAAGACCCCGCCTCTCCTAAAAATAGAAAAATGAGCTGGCCCCAGTGGCACTCACCTATACAGCCAGTTACTTGGAAGGCTGAGGGAGGAGGACTGCTTGAGCCCAGAAGTTTGAGGTTATTATGAGCTAGGCTAAGGCTGAGACTCTCCAGTCCAGGTGACAGAGTAAGACTCTGTCTCACAAAAAAAAAAAAAAATCCACAAAGTAGAAGAGAAGAGGAGAGAGAGGGGAGGACAGGGGGGACATGGGAATAGGGATGGTATTTGGAGGGACCTCACCTAATGTGCATGATGCAATGGTACATTTCAAAACTATTAAGAAATGAGTATAATTGTGATGGATTTGTTACTTGGTTCAATGTAAGAATTTCACATTGTATATCGAAGCAGTACCCTGAACCCCATAAATGTATCAATGTACAAAGTTATAATTTAATAAAAATAATAAAAATAATAAAATGTCAAAAGGGAAAATAAATAAATAGAATAAAATAAAATATTTGCTCCCTAAAAAAAAAAAAAAAGAAAAGAAATTAATTCTTTCATCCAAAAAGCACTTTTGAGGTTAAAATGCTCCAAGCATTATTTTAACAATAAGAAGAAACCAGGAAATCTATTTTTTTTTTCCTTAATGACTTCGACACCCACAAAAAGAGGAACATTTTCTATTCTAGGCTGGATTTACAAAATTGAAAACTACAGTCAGTCTCTGATACAGGCCATACCAACTGCAAAAAAAATTACAAACTTTATCATGAGGCTGGGAGAGGTGGCTCACACCTGTAATCCTAGCACTCTGGAAGGCTGAGGGGGATGGATGCCTGAGCTCACAGGTTTGAGACCAGCCCAAGTAAGAGCAAGACCCCACCTCTAAAAATAGCTGGGCGTTGTGGCAGGCACCTGCAGTCCCAGCTATTCAGGAGGCTGAGGCAAGAGAATTGCTTGAGCCCAAGAGTTTGAGGTTGCTGTGAGCTGTGATGCCACAGTACTCTACCGAGGGCGACAAAATAAGATTCTGTCTCAAAAAAAAAAAAAAAAGAACCAAATCAAACTTCATTATGTGTGTACACATACCCAACATGCCAGAATAACAAAGAACCATCAGACCCTCCACTTGCAAAAAGCCCTTCATGAACAGGATGCCAGGCCACAGCTGTAAAATAAAAACATGGGAAAAGGCAAAATAATTAGGATCTGAGAATGTTACGGCCAACAGTCACCAGAACAAGGAAAATTGCACTGCTGCTGACCTGTGGCTTCTTTCTTATGACCTCGGAAGACTTGAAGCTCCTCTTTCAGGTTTCGGATATCAAAAAGTTTACAGAGGTGGTCACGTGACGCTGTGAGTAACCAATTGCCATTGAGATTTAATTTCACCTCCATTACTGTGTTTTTATGGGCATGACTAAAAACAAAGCACCAAGAAAATAGTCTTTCAGAATTCCAAACAAGTACAAATTAATATAATGGCCATTTTTGTTGAAAAGCACATGGATCAAGATGGCAAGAGGTTTGCCTAGAAGGAATAAAGCCATGTAACATTACAGGATCACAGCTGAAAGTACATTTGAAAGAAACAGGTCAACCACAGAAATACGTGTCCACTACCTAAGCATACCATCAACCAGTCAACAGAGCTTCAAGTAGACAGAAAAGGTTATCTGTTCACTTGAACACATAAATTAATAGTTAATAAAGTTCATTACATTTTAAAAATTTAATGAAATTCCTCTCATTAAGACAAAGCACACTGGACAGGTTGTGGGTTAATTTGAACTAAACACAATGCAATAACCCAGTATGCACACTGCGTATCTCCAGGGACACCATTCACAAGGCGTTCTACATTGGTGTGGGCACTGGAGTTGTACAACAAGGTAGTCTTGCTGCAACCAATTCACTCTAAATACATTCACTTCCCAAAAAGAATCAGGATACAGCTGGTCAAAAAATTAACCTATTCACATACTGTAAAGGTTCACAAATAATTCAAAAAGAAAACTGTATTATGTAGCTGCATCCCAAGTAAGCATGTCAGACAAAAAAAATGAGAATTAGTTTAAAAATGGAGGGAAAACCTCTTTAACAAATAGATGTCGTGAGATGGAGAATGCTGGGCTGACAGTATCTACTAGGGCACACACCCCAGCTCCACACAGTGCCAATGTGTGGTCTGCTGAGGAAAGACAGTATAACCACTTCCTCTTCATCTTCCCCCCCAACCTATGATAACCAAATTAAATTTAGGTCTATGTGGAAGAACAAAAATCAAGCCTTATTTCATTAGGAATTTACAAAATAAATCATATTTAATTAGTAAGAAACCTATAGATCCAAATCCATCTGTTGTCTAAACTACAAAGAGAAAGCTAAAAGTTAAAGATACAGACACCTTTGTTCCCCTTTGTCCAGGGACCAAGATGGGGTTCCTATCACTTACAGTGTTGCAAGACTCTGCCCAGTCTTGGGATCCCAGAACTTGATTGGCTGTTGACTATCTTTACTTCCTGAAACAACTAACCCTTTGGTTGGATGCCAGTCTACACATTTCACATCAGCACCATGCCCTGTCGGAAACAAGTTGGGATAAAAACCTAATCAGTCATATGCATTTAAAGCAATTTAAACCAAAGTAGAGAAACCTATTAAATGTTTTGATCTCACTGTTCAGTCAAGTTAAAGTTTTAAAAAAAGTCTCTTGGGCCTCTGTGTTTGGAAATCTATGGGATACAGAAGCCTCTCCTCTTATGCCAGAACATACAGGAACCAGTCCTCTTCTCCTGGAATTAAGCACATCTTCTCATCTATTTGCTGGCTGGTCAGTCAAGGCTTTTGGAAGCTGTACTTCTCAAGCTTTAAAATTTTTCATGTTAGTCCCAATTATCCGAATTAGGTACAATCCTTGCCATTCACTTCAGTTTTCCCACTTTATGGTAGTCCTTATCTATCCAAAGTCCTAAATTCATGTTTAGACACCACCACTTTCTAGCTATGAAGATAGGAAAAGTGTTCCAGCTTTCTACTCCTGTTTAATGAAATGCAAGAAAAAAAATTTTAAAACCTGCTTATTTACACATGTTGTGATAATCAGAGACCATAATAAAAGCAACCCTATTGAGTGCTTCGTATATGTTAAGCAGTGTACTGAGTACATACAAGAATCACCTTTGAAACTTCACAAAATCCTGAGTAAAGTATTAGCATTATCTTATTTTACACGAGAAGAAACAGAAGGGCTAGAAGGGTTAAATAATATATCCTAGATTCCAAAGCTAGCCAACAAAAGCCCGGGATCTGAGCTGGTCTGCAGCATTCCAGAGATAGTCACAAAACCACTACTACAGCGTGAGGTCACTTTGCAAATGCAATACGTTAACTACAAGAAATCATGAATATGAAAACCAGAATTTACAAAACTGAAACAGGTATGATTTTTGAAAAACTGTGTGCTGCATAGTCTCAAGAATCAAGTATTTTTTATAGCAAATATACTAAGAAACAGGTGAGGAGTGAGGCAGAGCATTTGAAGCAGCTTCCTTTTTTAACCTGGATCAAATTCAGCTCTGTGAAGTTCTGAGGTGGAAAAAAGAAAGGATACAGAAAAATACAGACAAACAAAGCAGAGACAGAAGAAATGGTGTAGAAACACCGGAAGTGATTTGTAATCAGTTCGGAAGTGGTATGGGTTTATCCTAAGGCAATACCCCCAAGCTGGCAGTCATAGAGGGAGATAACAATTATTTAGAGAACAGTTTGGCAGTGTACACTAAAAGCATAGAAACGTATTATCTCCTATAACCCAATAATTTCATGTCCTAGACTGTCATAAGGAAATAATGGATGTTAACAGAAGAGGGGCACTGACTGACCAGCAGTAGGGAGGGCACTGTTGGGCCAAGGGGCCTGATAGGAACCAGCAGAGCAGGACAGAGGGCAGGTGGGATGATGGGGAAGGAGACAGGGCGAGAATTAAGATGCACGCAGTTTAGGAGCAGGAGTATGCAATTTTGTGCTGTGCACTTTGAGATATTTCTACTATGGATGAATAATAAAATGGGAACTAGTATAGGGGGGGAAAAAAGGAAATAATGGATGTCCAAAAGCATTTGTCTGCAATGATATTTAGTAATGCCGATTTATTTTTAGATGCCTTTGAATGGGACACAAATATATTATAAAACAAATTACAGGGCACCATATGTAACTCAAAGGAATATGCTATACCTGATATAAGTGATCTAATAAATGATTTAATGACATGACTTAAATGCCCATGATACCAAGTTTATTTAAAAAAAAAAAAAAAATACACCAGTGTGTATCAACATTGTAAAAGGCAAACAAATCAATAACATGAGTGACTCTGTGAGCAGAAAGTGATTCTTCTTTCTCCATGTTTTTCTGTTTTTCTGTTTTCTACAATGAACCTATTTTGCAACTGAGATCTGAGGGTGGGAAAGGGGAAGAGAGGCTTTGTTGTTGCTTTGCCTTTTGTTAAGAAAAATAACTGCAGATGGAACAAGCAAAAGATAAATACATTTCAGTCCTGTTAGTCCCTGGCTTGCCTTAAGAAACTTTAATAAATGATTTGATCCTAAACAGATGTGGCCAAGGAATTTAAAAGCTTTAGGCCACTGTCACCTAAAAATAAACTTATGCATAGGTATGAATTATATAACCAGTCAAATTTGAGTTTATAGAAAATGTATAATGAAGTAGTTTTAAATTATTAAATACAATGCGCTCTGCAAAACAGTTCATATTCTTAGGACTCATCTCTATCCTCAACTTCCCAGGGACGCTTTTATTATACAGATAAAGTATACCTGTTTAGTTTTAAAACATATTTGCTTATTTTGGCTCAGCGCCCATAGCACAGTGGTTACAGCGCCAGCCGCATATACCAACAGTGGTGGGTTTGAACCAGCCTGGGCCAGCTAAATGACAACTGCAACAAAAAAAGCCAGGTGTTGTGGTGGGCTCCTGTAGTCCCAGCTACTTGGGAGGCTGAGGCAAGAGAATTGCTTTAGCCCAAAATTTTGAGGTTGCTGTGAGCTGTGACGCCACAGCACTCTACCAAGGGCAACATAGTGAGACTCTGTCTCACAAAACACACACACACACACACACACACACTCTCACACACATATATATGTGCTTATTTTAAATAAGTATATGAATAGTAAAAAACTATCAACTCATATAAAAGGACCAAGAAAATATACTTCAACTACTTTAATTCTGTTTTCTGAAGTTCTCTAGAATTTATTTAAGTAAAATGCAAGCATCGAGGAATCACACAAATGTACCCATATCCATATACATCACAAATATAAATCAAACTGATTGGTAGGGCAGCGCCTGTGGCTCAAAGGGATAGGGCGCCGGCCCCATATACTGGAGGTGGTGGTTCAAACCCGGCCCCGGCCAAAAAATGCAGGAAAAAAAAAAAAAAAAGAAACTGATTGGTATTAATTCTTAGATTTTATTTTTTGGTTACTATTCTTTTTTTTTAAAGAGACAGTCTCACTTTATCGCCCTGGGTAGAGTGTCATGGTGTCACAGCTCACAGCAACCTCCAACTCCTGGGCTTAAGCGATTCTCTTGGCTCAAGTAGCTGGGACTACAGGAGCCCACCACAATGCCTGGTTATTTTTTTGTTGTTGTTGCAGTTTGGCTGGGGCCAGGTTTGAACCCACCACCCTCGGTATGTGGGGCTGGTGCCCTACCCACTAAGCCACAGGCCACACCCTACTGGCTACTATTTCTAATAAGAGTAATACTAACAAACACATAATCTTATATACAGCACATCCTAATCAAAGTTATGAATACCAATTCATCACTTTACATATGAAGACTATAAACCACAGACTAGTTAGGGGTCCTGTTCAGGACCACTCCATTGCAGTGTGGCAGAGCAGGGGTCTGAAATGGCCTCAGCCTCTCTCTTAAGGACTACGCTTTTATAGCTATGAAAAGGTCAGTTTAAGAGTTGTAAGAGGGGGCTCAGTGCTCATAGTTCAGTGAGTAGGGCACCAGTCATATACACCAAAATTGGCGGGTTCGAACCCAGCCTGATCCTGCTAAACCACGACAACTGCAAACAAAACATAGCCGGGTGTTGTGGGAGGCGCCTGTAGTCCCAGCTACTTGGGAGGCTGAGGCAATAGAATTGCTTAAGCCCAAGAGTTTAAGGATGCTGTGAACTGAGACACCACAGCACTCTACCGAGGGCAACATAATGAGACTCTGTCTCAAAAAAAGAAAAGACTTACAAGAGGGGGAAAAACAAAACTTATATAACTTTCTATTATTTGCTTCTATATACATAAAGGACTGAAGGATAGTACCTAGCAGACAGAGAACTGGGACAGGAAGAGACACTTTTTAGGCTTTACGTTTGTTTTTGAACCACGTGCATGTATTATCTACTTTAAAAATTTAAATACAAATTAATAAAAGTTACCTAAGAAAATATGTAAGAGGAAAAAAAGTATAGCATTCTAACACACGTGGCCTGAAAAGGGACACATACACACATATGTATTTGCTAAAAATGCAATAAATGTGCCTGAAAGAATACATAAAAATCTGTTATTAACTGCCTCTAAAAAGGGAAACTAGGTAGCCAAGGGGACAAGGATGAGAAGACTTTTCACCATGTATTGTTTGAAATACATGAATGACCTATTCAGAAAAAAATTTAGTTTCTAAAAATTTACTAAGTAACAGTGGATTTCCTCTGGAAAGTGGCTATGAAATCTTTACAAGCAAAATTTACCACTTATAATTTTTTTAAGTGAAAAAATAGACTAAGCTGGCACAGGAAATTGATATGCAGTTGTTTCCTTCTTTAGAGAGAAAGTTATTAAATTTCCATTGAGGTGACAAAAACTATTACAAATAATAAAATTCTATTCTCTCATGTCAATGTTTATATACTTACATTCAGAAGAATATAACTAGTAGAAATTTATCTTAAGAAAATAATTTAAGAGGACTTTCAAAAACCTTTATATGGAAAAGAATACTTGAGGCTTAGTTCATAATAGTGAAAAACTGGAAACAAATTTTGGAAGTGGAATGACTGAAAGATTGTGTCATAGCCCAAAAGTAGAAAAATCATTCAATTTGAAAACAAAAATTTTAGAAACACAGAAAAACTCATGAAGTAATGTGCACTAAAAATAAACAACACACACACAAACTATACGTATGTTGTGAGAATGATCATAAAAATGTGCATGATTATGAAAATGTAAATATGGATAAGCAGGCAATGAGAATTATATTAGGATAATGGAAACAAAGATGAGGTTTTTCTATTTATATTTTCTCTTATATGATATTGTAGTTTTAAGAATAAATAATATGGGTTAGATTGTGTGTGAACTTTTTTTTTAGTATGCTTTATAATGTAAGAAAAAAATACCATTAAATGCAAGTTACTTTCCTAGGTACTATTTTATGTGTCAGCTTAGCAAACATTAAATTTGATAACACCCAATGTTCATGAGAGAGAGTAACAGGTAATCTTTGTTACTGGTTGGAAAGTAAATGAGCACAAGAATTGGAGGTGGGCATGCAGTCCTATCTATCAAAATCTTAAGGCACATAGCCTTTGGCCTGCAATCCTCTGCTTGGAATTGACTATGACTGCAAAAGCACACCAAGATTTATGTACAAAGATATTTGCTGCGCCTTGTTTGAATTACCAAAACTGGAAATGACTTAAATATGAACCAGTGAGGGGTTATTCAGGAGCAGTAAAGTAAATCCATATAACCGGATACAATCCAGCTCTTAATACTGATGCAGAAAAGGGGTATTTCTGGGGTGTTAGAAATGTCCTCAATCTTGGTTATAGTGTAAATATGTATTTGTCAAAATTCACAGAACCGTACACCTTAAAGGGTGAATGTAACCTTATATAAAAAGATACTTCAAAAAGCCTGCCTTTAAAAAAATACGTAGGCAGAAAAGCAAGGTATAATATGGTTCTATTAGTAGAAAAGAAACTTAAGCTAGTGGTTATTTAGGAAGAAAGGGAATAAGAAGGATTTTATTCTTCTATACTCCTTAAAGTTTCTTAACATGTGTTTTTATTAACTGTATTTAATGACAATTGCTTTTGGTTTCCCTCTATTCAAAACTCATGGAATGACTGTATCAATCAGTGGCTTCATTTTGCCAATATAAAAGTAACCAGTGCCTGTGGTCCCAGGAAATTGTGCTTGAAATGCTCAGCAGGGATGCACCTTTTCATTGACGGTTCTCAAAACATGGTACAGCTGAATTAAGTTCCAAGGAATTGTGTGTGGGCTTTGTGAATTGGCAAGCCATATATAAAAACTATATTTTAAGTTGGGTGGGGCCTTGATGTGTGCCACACTTTCTGGGGGCAAGACATGATTGCAAGCCACACAATTTCTAAGGATTTGAAACATTTTAACTATCTTTTACTGGTTAATATTGCTACAAAAAAGCCTGAAACCAAGAGAAGTTTTCTTCTTATAAGTGTTTAATAATTTTTTTAGGCCTAGATTCTTCCTCCCTCTTTGAAATCTAGTAACTTTATTAAACTGTGTTGATTTTTTTTACCCTTTTTTTTACCTTGAAAGAGCTGAGTCCATTTCAAACTATGGACTTAGATATTATTTATTTATTATATCTAAATATTTTTTCTGTTTCCTCTACTAGGGATGCTATTCACAGGGAAGTTTACATTTCTTCTTCTGTTTTCTCTATCTATTCTTTTCTCACTAACCATTTAAAATATTTGGTTCTTTTCTATTTCTTTTCTTCTTTGTGTTTCCAGATCTATTCTCTTTATCCCTGCTCTATTTCTAGCAGCGTCTCTTTTTCTGGTTCTTCTAATGTTTTTATTTCTGTAATTACTTTTTATTTATGACTTATTTCTAGAGCTCTGCAAGTTCTCTTTTTAAAAAAAAAAAAAAATCACTTTCAGTTTTTTAATGATCTCTTACGTCAGCCAGCATCACTCTTCTTTGAATTATTGCTTAGAAAAGCCATTTCCATACCTTTTAAAGATGGAGAAACGTTTCTCCACAGTTGTCCTCTATATCAGAGCGGGAGTGTTTGGAAGGCTAATATGCCATTTGTCATAGTCGTCTCATTTATTTTCCTTGCAGTATATTTGCTGTATGGCCCATGCAAACTCCCTTTGAATTATGACTCATCTTTTTATGAGATCACTGATTGTTTTATGTGGACTGTGACATGTGAGTGAGCTTTTTTTTTTTTTTTTTTTTTTTTAATTATTATATAGCTGAGAACCTAGGGATAGCTTGGCCACCCATCTGCTTGGCTGTCCCTCTGTCTTGCGATGTTTCCCCAATCTCTGCAGGAAGGAGGCTTGACCAGCCATGACAGTTGGGGGTCCAGCCTTTACTTCCCTTTAGCTCCTGGACCAGACATGGTGCCTTTCTACAAAGATGACGTGTCCTTTTCCTTCCTCATTCAGGTCTGTGTCACCTCACAGAGCTCAGGGACATCCCCGAGTCCACCTTCCCACTCAGACCTGGTTGTTCCCTAAGGCTAATGGCTGGGAATGAACGCTGTTGGCTGAGCTGCGTGGAAGCCGGCCCCTGCTTCCAGCTCCTCCCGAGTCCAGCACCAATATACTTACCAAGAATCGGGCTGGTTTCAAGTTGTATGTATATTTTCTTTTCTAATTTTCAAAAGTTATTTTTATTGTTTTCAGTAGGTTTCAGAAAGAAGAGTGAGGCCAGATGTCTTGAATCTTCCTTTCTGGTCCAGACCTTGATAAGTCTAAGCAATGATTCTGGAATCTATTTCTTTTAAAAATGGATTTTAGAAAGATGGTGGTGAAAGTGGTGAAAGATGATGTCACGGAAACTTGGGCCATGGCCGAATGTAAATGGAGTTTCAGACAATAAAGTTTGGGAATCTTCAGTGAGATCTGTGTCCACACCTATGCAGTACCAGAGGGCCCCAATGTGAGAGCAGCCAACTGCCAACGTGAGCTGGGGTCTTTGTCAGGAGACAGGTGACTTCAAGAAAAGTTTCTGAAAATGATACCTCAGTAGAATCAGTGAGCCACTAGACATTTTAATGTTTATAAATGTGCGTATGTATTTTTAGGACTTCTAATATTAAGTTGAATTGTCTCTATTAACTTATTTCCTGTAGTTGTTAAACTGAAAAAAACAAAATTATCAATTGTTTTCCTTGCTTTACTCTTTTAAGATGTTCTTTCCAGGGATTTATTGTGGAGAAAATACGTGGAAAATGAAAGAGAGGTAGGCTTCATGAAACACACAGAATTACTGTGCTCGGTACAAAGAAGCAGTGTCCTTGCCCCAGGGTGACCAACGGGTGACATCCAAGAGCCCTGCCCCATGTCTCACTCGGTCTCCCCAGCACTACCGCTTAGGGATTTTACTTTATCTCCATTTTACGGATGAGGAAATTGAGTCACAGAAAGCTTGGGTAACTTGTTCAAAGTAGTAAGTGGCACGTACAACATTGGAACCCAAGCAGCGGAACCACAAAACTGCAGCCACCTGAGGCAAGAAGAGCATTCAGGGTCAGACATTGCCGCCCCAAGTTTGAGTCTAGTTTCATCCCCCGGCCGTGTTTTAGAAGCCACTCTCTTGAACATAACTCCGTGATCTCCAGGTCACTAAATCCACAGGCCTCTGTAAGACACCACTTTCCTGTCCCTCTCAGCTTTTGAGACTCGTGAAGGAAGCGTACCTCTCAGCAAGACACTGGTGGAATGAGGTAAGATGGAGGACTGCAGCAGGGAAACATGAAATTGAACTTTCTGTGGTTATGGAAGGTCCTCAAGTAAGGAGCAATAGTGGTTACTCAGGAAGATGGGCGTGGCGAGGCGTTTGGGACAGAGCAGCTGGGCTGGGTGAGGCAGGGAGCTGCTGTAGGGAGCATCAGACAGCAACTGCCGCAGGGCCCAGGGCAAAGTTCATGACTGAACTCCAAGATGTGCTCATGCTGTACATTACCTGATACAAAGAAGCAGCATTAGATACTCAGGATGCGATTTTTTTAAATCCTTATGAAATTCCTCACCTTTAGACTTAAAGGATGCCATGGAGAACCTGGTTTTCTAGGCAACTCACTGCTCCCTTTGCTCAAGATGCATGGGTGGACCTCTCCGCTGAGCAGCACCCAAGTGGCTGTGGAACGTGTCATCATCATGTTCCCACACTGCACACCTGCCCTCTGTGTGTGTCATCAACTTAGTCCCGAATGCACACGTGCCCTGTGTACACATCATCACCTCAGTCCCACACTGCACACGTGCCCTGTGTACATGTCATTGGCTCAGTCCCACACTGCACATGTGGCCTGTGTACATGTCATCACCTCAGTCCCACACTGCACACGTGCCCTGTGTACATGTCATCACCTCAGTCCCACACTGCACACGTGCCCTGTGTACATGTCATCTGCTCAGTCCCACACTGCACATGTGGCCTGTGTACATGACATCACCGCAGTCCCACACTGCACACGTGCCCTGTGT
>CAUYPK010119066.1:0-105298 GCA_963574355.1 Loris lydekkerianus
GCTCCTCAGAGGTCCCTCCTCAGAAGCAGCATAACAAAATCCAAACTTGGCAAAGAGCCACAGTATACAAAATAATGATAAGAGGCAAAGAGCCGAAATTCATTTTGGCCAGGAGCCGCATGCGGCTCTAGCTGCGTGTTCGCCACCCCTGCTATAGAGTGAAGCCTTTTTGTATGTGGGATAGCATCAGTTTATTTATTTTGCTAGCATAGAGCCTGTTTAGGTTTCCTTAAGGTTGAACAGATCCTGGACTTTAATCTCCTCCTATGTTCTATCCAATCAAATGTTTCTGCCACCCTTGTGATTAACACACACACGTGCACACGGACAATTCATTATCAGGAACAAAAATATTATCTGGGCTTTCAACTTCTCTTCTTTTGGAGCAATTCATTGCATGTTGAAAGTTCTTATGTTTAACTAATAATGTCTTTTCTTACAACCTCAATGCCCACCAACCCAGGAATGAATTAACAAACTCCGGTATGTGTACACCAGGGAATACTATTCAGCATAAAAAAATGGAGACTTCATATCTTTTGTATTAACCTGGATGGAGATACTAAGATTTTTCTTAGTAACGTATCACAAGAATGGAACAGCAAATATCCAATGTACTCAGTACTAATATGAAGCCAATAGATGATCTAATACCTGCCCACATAAGGGAAAAACTCAATTTAATTCAAGTTGGGGGGGAGGAGATGAGAGGGGAGATAAGGAAAGAGGGAGGGGGATGGGTGTGCTCTCACTTAATGGGCACAATGCAAGGGTGTGCGGCACACGTCTCGGGTGTGGGACACAACTATAAAAGGGACTCTACCTAACAGATGCAAATGTTGTAACCTAGTTGTTTGTACCCTTGCATTAATCTGAAATTAAAAAGACTAATAATCTCTTTTCTTTGGTAGATAGGAATTATGATATGTAGATGAGTGATTTTAAAGATACAGTAAAAAAAAATTCTAGTAGAACAGCTAAAATTGCAATAGCAGAACATTGCCCTCAAAAAGGAAAAAAAAAGAAAGAAATGGAATATAAGTTATGAGCCCTTGTGATGGCTTAAAAATGACTTTATTCAGGGATCTGTCATTTAAAAGTGTTAAGCTTTATCCAGGGAGTAGAATTTTTACATTTTATTCTATATATCCCATATATATATATATATATATATAAAATAAATGTCATTGAAAACAATAGTGGCAGCTGACAGCTTTTATAACCATATAACATAGGAAGGGAATTTGGGATTCTGTCCCTTTGTGTTCTCCAGTTAATGATGAAGTCAGGTGAAAGCTGGTGTCATCCCAAGCCCTCCAGTCATATCCATTACCAGTGCCGCCTGCCTGGAGAGAGCAAACCCGGCAGAGAATGCTCTCTGCAGGTCTATTTGACAAATGTATTTAACCACCGCGGTCCCCAGCTATCACTTTAAATCCTACAGGGCACACAGTTGAACAGATCTAACACCTACTACTTGGATATTGAAGGCCTGTAGTTCAGAGTTTAAATTTTCTAGCCGCTTTGAATCCCATAATCAGGAGAACCCACGTTTCTGAGCTATGACTTTTCTCACACAGAAGAAATTGGAGAAGTAATGAAGAGTTCAGTGTCATGTCCAGGTTCATGTTGGGACTGTATAGCTCTATGATCACCTGTGACATCTGATTTGTACATTTTATGTAGGTGGTACATCTCCAGTGAGTATTTAAGTACAACTTTGGCCAATATATAAACATTTATTTGAAACCATGTTGTGAGACGAATCAGAAGGAGCTATTACTACACACAGTGCCTCTAACTTAGGGGCTTGTGATTTTTAGATAACTTTGGGGTTAGCTCACTTTTCCTGTATCCATAGAATCAATATTGGTGACAGATTAACCCCAAATCCATTTATATTAAACTGAAGGAGGGATATTATTGACTCCCCCTCCTGGGAACCCAGCGGTGGACTACAGCACCCTAAATGGCTGAAACTAGGGGTTCAAACAATGTTGTCTTTATTTTCTTATTTCTGTTTGTCTTTGCACGTGGGTGCAATTCTCTCCTACTGCAGACATGCCTTTTTCTATTTCACATAGAAGAAGGTTCCTGAAAAGCCTCAGCTCATAGATTTATACTTTTCTGTCCAGTAGGTTAGGGGTAGAGTCTTTTCTCCATTATCCACGATTAGAATGGTCCATGGAGGACTTCTGTTGGGGTCTTGAGGGTCATGTGCCAGCTCCATAGTCATTTCTTGGTTTCATAGGCACGTGGTGCTGTGATTGGTCTAGCTTGGTCCATCTGCCCACCTCTGTAGCTTAGTCTGGGGACTGAGGAGATATTGTGTTTGGCAGCCCAATAATATGACCTCAAGGAAACCAGAATAACTGTGAAAAGACAGCATTTGGGAACAGAAACAACCATAGCTTTCATAGTCTACTGTAGGTGACATCAAAAGTCGTCATTTACCCTTTATGCTTACACTAAATGAAGCTGCCCAGTACTGCTTATAACTACAAGTGGACTGAGCCAAAGGATTCCTAAGGACTTTGGGAAGGCTAGATTTTAAGCATCCCTTGTTAATAAAACATATTATTAACTCTACTTGCCTCCTCCAAGAATTTTCTCCCATATTTTAAAGTATTAAGGATCTACAAAGCCATGACTATTCTATATTAATTCTTTTTAAAATAAAGGTCTTTGTCCTTCTAATCCTAAAATTAATAAAGACTTGAGAAACCAAACAAAAAGAAACCCAGGTTAATACGTTATTTAGGTGGCACATCAAACACAAACCAGAACTTGATCATGAATATAGAGTTTATGTCTTACCACATATAGTTTTATTACTTTAAGAAAGGGGAGGGAAGCCCCAAACTCAAATATAAAAATTCCAGTGGGAGATTTGGCTTTGAGAACCAGTAGGGTTATAATGAGGGGACCACCATTGCTTTAAAACATTGGTTAGAGATGAATGGAGGACATCTGAAAAGTCTGCTTCTTATCAGAAAAAGTATGTGGAAACTCAGTCCTTTTCTGAATGGAACTTTGTAATCAACTCTTTGTGTAGCAGTTTGACTAATAACCTGCCTGGATCTGGAGGTGAATATTTTTTATTTCCAGAATGGTTTCATGGACCATTCTGACTAGGAAGCTATGATCCAGCACAAAATTTTCAAGTAATTCTTCAGGTATAATGTCATCTAAATGGCCTCAAAGTGTAGTTTAGACAATAAATTATAGAATATCAAAGCTACAGAGTCCTCACATTTCTCAGTGTACTGTCAACAGTTTATTCCAGATTTCTTCTACAAACGTATTTTTGAGTCTCTTTCTCCAATGTTTCACGTGAATAAACAAGTGGGTTTCAGGAATGACGGTGTTTTAAGGGAGGCATGAAGGTACCCTGAAAGTGAGAATAATGTAACCTCAAAAATGGTAACCTCATATTAATTTGAAATTTAAAAAAAGACACTAATCTGAAGTCAGATAATCTGAAGATTTTATTCTGACTTTGCCGTGTGACAAGATTCTTGGACAAGGTGTTGTTTTCTTTTAACATTTCTAAGTCTATTTTCTTCTTAGTAAACATCAGATAATACTTCTTAGGTAATATTTTTTGCAAATGGTAATGATATGATATTTTAAAGGACTTAACTGAGAGCCAAGTATATAATAGATGTTCATAAAATAAACATGTGTTTAAATTGTTGTTATTTTGACTGTTATACATTTTTTTTACATCATAGGAAAAAAACTTGTCAAAATCTATACAAGATTGTGTTATCACTTTGCTGACTTTTGATTCTATATTATTTATGTACCAAGCTATCTGAACCTAATTGTCTAGGATCACTGATTTTAGGAATTTTTCTTGGCATATAAAGTAAGTACTTTAAGTGTTGCTTAAGCCTCAGCAGGTGCCACCTTTTCAGATTTTCTTCATTTACTCTGAATTGTAAATATATTGCCTATTATGTCACTGATTCTGGCTCCTTCTTCACATGGGAAATTTCTACCAGAGTTTGGTTCTAGGAAGAGCTTTATCTCCCTTGGGAAAGTAGTGCATTTCCTCTTCTCAGATGACTTATGCAACTTATCACTTTTTCCTTTTGTTTGTGAGGAATATTGTAGTTGGTCTTGTCACTCAATCACAACCATCTGACTCATTTTTACATTTTGAATATTTACTTTTCTCCCCTTGTTTTCCATTAAAAATCTTATCTCATTAATTTATCTTGTTTTATTTTTGCCTCATATACTTTTAGGAAAGAGGCAAGACAAAAAAGGATGTATATACCTGTATACATCTTCGTATAGAACTATTTTGTTAATTTTCATTTGAAAGTTTGATGCTCAAGTTTAAGTTCTGATATCAGCAACCTCCTTAGCCCAACTAGTATACTCTCTTCCCTTTGTTCCTTTCATTCACATGTTTGTCTAGAAAATAATTCTTGGTGTCCAATTGGTTGGGTTTTTATTTTTATTTTTTCACTCAGTATATAATAGTTATGCATATTATGTGTCATAAAATATTGTTTTGATACATACAATATATAGTGGTCAGATCAGGGCAATTAGCATATCTTTCATCATGAACATTTATTATTTATTTGTACTGGGAAATTCAATAACTTCTAGCTATTTGAACCATACGTATGTTACTGTTAACTATAGTAATTCTGCAGTGCTATAAAGCACTAGAATTTATTCTCCTTAACTAGCTGTAATTTCATATCATTTAATAAATCTCTCTCTATCCTCCCCTTTCCCCACCCTTCCCATTCCCTGGTATTCTCATTTCTACATGAGATCCATTTTCCCTCCACCCCTGACATATGAATGAAAGCGTGTGTTTAACTTTCTTTCTCTGTCTTATTTCACTTAACATAATGTCCTACAGTTTCAACCATGTTGTGATGATGACAGGATTTCATTCTTTTTTATGGTTGAAGAGTATTCCATTGTGGACATACACCACATTTTCTTTATTGGTTCATCTGTTATTGGATGTCTAGGCTGATTCCATATCTTGGCTATTGTGACTAGTGCTGTAGTAACCACGGGAGTTCAGATGTCTCTTCAATACCAGGTAGGGTAATTAAGTTCTTGAACTCATCCTAGAAAAGGCACTACACACTTCCCTGCTGAATATCACCACAGTCACCTTTGAATTACTCCCTTTGGGAAGCTGTGCACCAATGCCAGTGCCTAGTCCACCCTTCAAATCAATTTTGGAACTCTATTTCTAGAATGACCATTGGAGTTGACATTGTATCGGTGTGACAACTAAGTTCAAGAACTTGACACCATGTACTTTGTTGGCAGCACTATGCAAACAACTTGTTAAGGTTTTGTAGCCTTGGTATATCAGTGTCTTGCATCTGTGTTCACATCAATGTGTGGGGTGTCTTGCTGAATGGTAATCATCAATGTTGTTGCATTTTTGTGTGTTGTATGATGGCATTGGTACATAGCCCCCAAAGGGAGTACTTCAAAGGTGACTGTAGGGATATTTAGCAATGAGGTATGTAGCACTTTTTTAAGGATGAGTTTGTGAGCTTAATTGTTAGACTTTGTATACTGATTTACTTTCCTTTGGATAAATCCCCAATAGTGAAAAAGCTTCCACACAGCAAAGACAACATCAACAGAGTAAAAAGGCAACCTACAAAACAGGAGAAAATTCATGCAAACTCTTCATCTGATAGATTAATATCTTCAATATACAAGGAACTCAAGCATCTCAACTTAAAAATCAAACAATCTGAGTAAAAAATGAGCAAATGAGATGAACAGATGTTTCTCAAAAGAAGATGTACAAAAGGCCAACACATATGAAAAATGCTCAACATAACCAATCATCTTGGAAATGGAAATCAAAACCACAGTGAGTTATCATTTCAACCATTAGGATGGCTGTAATCAAAAAGACAAAAAGTAATAGATGTTGGAGAAGATGCAGAGAAAAGAGAACTTTTATGTTCTTTTAGTGGGGGTGTAAATTAGTACATAGTAAATTAGCCTCTATCAAGAAAGGAGGTTCCTTTAAAAAACTACAAATGAGTTGGATTTTAGCTGGAGAAGATTCTATGGAAATGAAACAAATTGTCATCAGCGAGCTTATTTCTTACTAGAGTCTATAGACTCTTGAGAGGAGCTACAGACCTAATGAGATCAGAGTTGCTTCCCATTAGAACAGTTTGATGTTTGAATATCATACTGTTAATTTTGATGGAAAAGTGATAGCCCTAAGAAGGACTGGGCTTTTTTCCCCCTGACATTATTGCTAAACTAATGGGGCTCCATGAGCTTGCTCACAGCCTTAGGTAAAATTGGTTTTCCTGCATGTTATCATTATGCTTTTTCTACAAGAGCTACAAATAAGATGTCCTTTGGTATCTGAGGAAAGTGAATGAGTTTTGTTTTGCCACATCCCTGACTGTGCTCTTAAAGACAGGAGAAAATATGGCTAAAGAGTCCCTGGTTCGCTGAATCCCATTTTCTTGTCATTTTGTGCTACACTTTCAGGATACTTTGCAGGATAGCTTACTATCCTTGCTTAATGTTATCTTTCCCTCCTTGTGGTTGTTTAAGGCATCAGGAGGCCTTTTATCCTATTTCATGAGAAAATGCAATGTATTATTAATCATGATTATTTTATTCATGAGCCAACACTGCCCCAGAAGAGCCAGTACTACACCAAGGATAACTCTTCCTACTTTCAGGTCACAAGCCTCTTTAGAGATGTTTTCTTTCACCTCGAAGACTTTTTTTTTTTTTTTTTTTTTTAATAGTGTCTTATTTAGGAAAGCTTCTCCCTTGTGTTAGGGATAATGGTTCTTATTTTGGATTTATTTTCTCAATGTCTATTGAACTACCACTGAGAGTTATGTGCTATCTGGGGCCCTGGATGGAACATGGCTGCTATATTCTGTACCCTAATACTCTTCAAAGTCTAAATGGAAGGGAGTTTGTATTTATATAATTGTGCTGATCTCTTTAAGTCCCTTGCCCACCCTGAAAATTGTTAATCTGATTCAATTTTTTTCTGTTATTTTTTTAAGTCACCAGAGGCACTGAGATTCCCCTTCAACTTTGGCTTATCAAATACCTGAATTCTATACCAGAGCACCAAGAAATGTTATGTTACGTCCTTTAAGATATGTTTTCTTCTTACTTTTATTTTCCTTCTACATTTTATTCCCCTCCGCAGAATGTATCTTCAGCTACACAAGAAAATTCTGCTTCTTTGCTGTGTTCTTTCTGTGCTGTTGTTCACCCCAACTACCTTCTGACATTCCAGAAAAATTGTAGGCTCTTAGAAATCAGGCAAAGAACGTTTCCTATAGAATATTCCCTTGCATGAAATTTTTAGAACATGCAATACTAGAAGGAAGGCTCTTGGAACTTCGGAATTCAAGTCCATGGGGAAATGTTAGAAACAAAAACGGCTGTGACTTTGAAACCTGTAAGTAGAATCAACTAATTGTCTAGTGTGAGGCTGAGCATGTGTTAAAATATTTCCCGGTTTCTGTTTCTCATTCCCCTTAGATGCATAAGGACTACAGAGCACAGTGCATATACCACATGGTGCACTGGAGATGTTTTTTGATCATGAAAGAGATCCAGGAGCCTTATAAACCTATGAGCTACAAGTTTGATGCAATGGGAAAAGTTCAAACTCAGAGATGGGACACCTGGATGGTCTTAGTTATGTGACCTTGACCTCAACATCCAAGAACCTCCTTTTTTTTTCACCTGTTCAGTGAATTTTCCTCTCACTTCAGAGTATTTTTATGAGAATTAAATAATAATAATGTATGTGAATGAACACTGTGGACCATAAAATGGCATCCCAATATTATTTTTTAAGTTCTATGTTAAATTGAATGCTGTGTCCCACTCTGTTATGCTTTTTTGGATCCATAACCCTGGCCATATGACTTGCTTTGGCAATGAAATGTGGGCAGTAGTGTATCAGATGCCAGTTCCTTGCCTGAGCCTTGGAGTTCTCTTGGGTTTTGCTTTCCCTCTTGCAACTCTGAACTATGATGAACAATTCTGTCGTACCTGGCTGACTGGTCCAAGGAGGAAGAGAGCTCTAACTGGCAGCTTAGAGCAGTGGTTCTCAAACTTTAGTACCTGAATCACCTAGATTGCCAGGACCCACTCCCTGAGATTCTGACTCAGTAGGTCAGGGGTGGGGTTTTTTAATTTGCATTTTTTTTTTAAAACGGTCTCACTTTGTCACCCTCAGTAGAGTGCTATGGTGTCATAGCTCACAGCAACCTCAAACTCTTGGGCTCAAGTGAATCTCTTGCCTCAGCCTCCCAAGTAGCTGGGACTACAGGTGCCCACACAATGCCTGGGCTATCTTTTAGAAACAGGGTCTCCCTCTGGCTAAGGCTGATCTCGAACCTGTGAGCTCTGCAATCCACCAACCTCGGCTTCCCAGAGTGCTAGGATTACAGGGGTGAGCCACTGCACCTGGCTTGCATTTTTATTAATAGTAAGTTTCCAGAGGATACTGCTGCTGCTGGTCTAGTTATTCTTGGGCCTTCCTGTGGGTGGTAGATAGGTTGACATCTCAGCGGGTTGCCCCATTGGGAGAGTCACATATCCCACTCACCATAGCCAGCTGCTGCTTCTCTTGAATCCTTTTTATTAACTCACTCATTTTCCACTTGGTTTCATTTCCTTTATGTCTTTATGCCTCCATTATTCCTTACTGTAAAAACATTATCACAGGGCACTTTTAACAATTTGTGCTGTTTATAAAGTATCTAATTTGCTCTTTAAAATAGCATTGAGATGGAGACGGCATAGGCCATCTTTGGAGACTGAGACACAGAGAAGGCGAGTGGTTTGCCTGATATCACACAAGAGGCAGGTGGTTGAGCTGAGACTTGAGCTTGCTGACAAGGAGTGTTCTCTCTACTGTTGCAAAATGCCTGGAAAGTGTTTGGTTGTTTTGTGGGCCAATGTCAAGTCTGTGACTCTGGGAAAGCCTATTTAGGTGTCCAGGATTATAAAGCAGAATGTTAACTGCTATGCTACATCAGTGAAACAAAAACATCTCATGCCTCTAGAAGACTCTGCAGCTTGTGAAGAGTCTCCCAGCACACAGTCCATCTGATAATGAAGGACTTGGTTTAAAGTGATGGCTTTCTTGGCAGACTTCCTCTAGTTCTGCAAGAAAAAAAGTACCCAAAATGCCACCGCAATAAAAAATGCTACATTGATTCTGCCGCTTTCAAGTCTAGCGAGCCCCCAGATTGAGCTGGGCTGCAACCCTAAAAAAGCAAAGATGATTCTCTGCGTCTCAGACTGGAGTCTGGAAGTGAGGTAATTGAAAATAGAGCAAGAGCAAGGAGCACAGGCGGAAAGAACGGGCGGGCTCCCCACCACGGAGGCAAATGCTGACAGCAGTACGCACAGTAAAATATTTCACTACGAAGCAGAATTACTCCAAAGACTGATGGACCTGCTCGCGAGACCCACTCACATTTATGAAGGTCATAAGTTACAGATGCCCCGCTCACTCGCAGGAGCTCAGCCATCACCTTTTATGGGTGAAACTTCCTGCGATATATTAAACTCTCCAGAAAACAGACAAGGGGTTTATGGCAAACGATAACTTTAATGCCTAGAAACCATTCGGTGATTTTGGGAGGATTATTAGTAACAAGGGCAAGATGCTGAGTCGTTTCCAGGCACCAGGCCGTCTCTCTCCTGCCTGCTCGTGCCAATCTTTATCACTGCTCTGCTTTCCTACCAAGAAGGAGGACCCTGAACCCCGCCCCGGGAAGAAGCTGGCTGAAGAGGACAGGCATTTATTGGGTGGAAAGTTGTCTCCCCATCAAACAGGAGAGGGGCAGGGTGAGAATCTGTGGGCTGCAGCAAGACCCTGGTTGGGAAGTCCTAAAGGACAGGTGGTCACAGAGACATCCAGTGGCACTGAAACATCTTACCAGTAACGAGGAGCTGCTCCTGCATGAGCAACCCTTCCCCCTTTATCACTTGGAGAAAGTTATGTAAAGGACAGGTGGGGTCACCATAAGAAATGCTTTGCTCTGTGTGATTTAGAGGAATCCCAGAGGGTCTTCCCCATCCAAATCTGGTCACTTTAGAGTTGGTTTATTCCAAGTCCTCTTCAGAGAAGCCTCAGAGACTCAGCCATCACACCTGAGTGCAAACGGCTGTCAGAGGATGGAGGGGTGATTAGAAGCTGCCCTAGAAGATACGGAGGAGTCTGCAAAATGTCCCCTCCAGAAGGGTCAGATGGGGCGGCTCACTGCATAAGCATCACATTTCCTAGGTCAGAAGGGGCCGGAGCTCTGGAGTAGGAGTCAGGAGTTGTGCTCTGGGACCACAGGGGTGCTGCACCAATGCTCTAGGCCTATGTTTCTTTATCCATAAAACAGATGCAGAAGATTCCCCACCGAGTCCTCCGTCTCTCTTCCTCCTGACAACAACTTCTTGCCTGTGTTCTGACCAAATGCACCGGCAGCACTCAGAACCTCTTCTCCACATGCTCTCGAGACTTCTTAGTTGTGTTCAGATCATTCTTAGTGATTCAGCAGCAAACTGCTGAAGAGAAGGGGAAGGAATAAAAGCAGAAAGTCCCTTGTAGGGGAAGTGCAGAGACCTGGATTCTAGTTATCGTGAAGTTGTAAACTGGCTGTGTGTCGGTCCTCTCCCTGGCCTTCCATTGCTTCTTCCATAAAATGAGCAGGATCAGATAATTGCTCCCACGTTTGATGGTTTGCTGTGTGCCAGACAATGTGCTAAATGTTTTACACATGTGAATTCATTTAACCCTCACAACAACTCTTTGAGGTAGAGATTATTATTACCCCGATTTTACAGATGGGGAAATCAAGATGCAGAAAGGTTTGATTAACTTACCCAAGGCATTACAGAGAGTAAGAGGCAGGATAAAACTCAGGCATTCGGGCTCTAGAATCCAGCATTATACAGCAGAGATTATAAACCCTGATCTAGGCCAGTAGTTTACAAACTCTTGTATTTATGCATATCACCTGCAAAGCCTCTAAAATAGGTTCGAAACCCTCTTCTAAGGGTTCTTATTTAGTAGTTAAGGGACAGATCTCAGGAGTCTGTATCAAATCCCAAAGGAGCCTAAATAACTGGAAAGCCACAACACTCAGGGACATCGTGTGTTTTAGGAGCTTTGTGGGGAGTTAGGTGTATATTGGTGTAGTGCGAGCGATCTAATTCAGACAGACTGGAGGACTCGTCTTTATTTAGGGGGACAAAGCATGGCAAATCCACCCTTCTCTAGTTTTTGCAGCTAGGGAGCTGGGCTATGGAAAGTCCACCATCCACAATCTGTAATCACACAAACAGGAGGCCCTGTACACCTTTATACCTGGGGGAACAAACAAAGCAAGGTGCCAAGCAGCGGTCACTAAGCATGACTCCACTGTGCACAGTTACATCTGTCTAGGAGCACATGGAGCTTTCCCATGGGTGAGAGGCCCAAACAGCTGTGTTTCCCATGGGTCTGAATGCCCAGACACATTTATCTCGTCCCATACCTAAGGCCGTGGGTGAGAAAGCCCAAACAACTTTGATCCTACAGTTGGGTAGGTGGTGGCTTCTCCCTGTCTTTGTAAGCTCCTCATCAAAGAGGGGGAAGCCCTATCGAGAGCATATTTAATCACTAGGTGGCCTGGGATACTGTCCCCTTCCCATCAGGCTAGTGACACTCTTCATCCCATCTGCATATGACTCAAGCAGTAGTTGCACCACCTCTCATGCTCTGGGACAAGGACACATGTCGGGTACCCAGAGTTCCTCACTTGACTGCTGCTTCTCTGCTTTCATGACCTTTGGCTCTGAGCACTGTCATGGCTGCACCTGCGCTGTAGGATGGGGTGCTAGATCTCCACACAGGGACAGTCGGGCAGTGTTGGGAACTCAAGGCAGGTTCTACTTCCCCTTCCTGCATATGAGCGAAGGGGGGGAGGGGAAGCGGAAGCAAAGCCATTTGCACTCCAAGGTAGCCAGGGAGGTGCTCTCTGGCCACCTCTGCTTCAAGGAGGAGGCTGGCAGTTAATGACCTATTTGTTTCTCCTACTAATGAAGGAGACATTGTCCTTCCAGTTGGTTTAGAAAGTTTCATGTTCCTTCTGCTTTCTCTGCTGCACATGTGGAAGAAAATGCACACGTCAATGAACACACTCCACTGAGTGATTGCTAGGGATCTCTGTCCTCCCACCCCCATCTGTGCATCTGAACCACTCCTGCACCCACTATAGTCCACCACTCTTCATCACGGGCATGACTGTGGCTGTGTCCTTTGGTAGGCTAGAAGGGCGTCTCCATCTCCTATCATGCCCTCCTGCCTGTCTTTCCTATTAGCATTACATCACTTGTTCCATGAGGGCAGGGCTTGGTATCTGAAGACTTCTTTTCGTAATGTTCTCCTGCACGTGGGCCTTTAATACAGACATTACTCCTGGGTAAGACTAAATTCAATGGTTCTCAACCTTCTTAATGTTGCAACGCTTTAATACAGTTCCTCATGTTGTGGTGACCCACAACCATAAAATTATTTTCATTGCTACTTCATAACTATAATTTTGCTGCTGTTATGAATCATAATGTAAATGTCTGATATGCAGGATATATTTAGGTGACCCCTGTGAAAGGGTTGTTCAACCCCCAAAGGGGTCTCGACCCACAGGTTGAGATCTGCTGCATTAGACGATGTCAGGCTCTCCATAGCACCTACTCTTTTTTTTTGTTTACAACTGTCTGTCTTTCTAAGATATTCTTGAGGAAACATTTCTGAGGCTATTAGAAAAGTGTGGGAAAATGTCTCTGATTTAAATAATCCAGCACTGTGTTTCTTCCCAGTTTTCTGTCACCCATAAATGTTTGCTTGGTATCCAACAAATAATCGCCAAAAGTACTTAGCGAGATGGAGCTAAGTCCACCAATGAGACTTAATAATCATATACATTTTTTTAAAAAATGAAAGTACATGAAAAGCACTAGGGCAATAGAGAATATTGTTGCTATTAATACCATAATTATTGTTAAAAACTTTCCTACATTGTTAATGTCAGTCTAGGAATGCATATTTTTATTAGGGTTTTTCAATAAATTTATATAACTGGGTTCTTAGCCAACTCACTTTTCTTTATTTTGTTCATAAGGATATCCTTTAAAAAACTGTGATATATATTGCTAAAATAGTCGTATAGCATTTTGTGATGATTACTATGCTAATGATCATAGCAAAGTAAGTACTTGTATTCAGGGTATATGAATTGTTCATAGAAAATCCATTATAATCCCAGAGATTACTCCTTTCTGTTATAAATACTCATCATTTTTTTTTCTATTTGAGAATTTTCCTAAATAACACACATCAATTTTATTAGCGTACAGTTTCTGGAGTCAACATTTTTTCCTTTTCTTGATAACTTGGATTGTACTCTTTTCTCTTCCACCTCATATTTGATATGGTTTCTCAAAGATCTGGATTCTTTAGTCCCATCTGAAAGTTGTCTATTTTCTAACAAAATGAGAACGAAGTCTACTCATCTGTATTTAGGTGCTGGGCCTCCTGTAAAGAGCTGAGGTATTCTCCTACCATGTCCACATCCAGCTGGGACTATAGTTCTTTCTTCCCTGAGGATCATCATGAAGAAAAATATTTAAGAAAATGATGAGGCTTGGTGCCTGTGGCCCAAGCGGCTAAGGCTCCAGCCACATACACCTGAGCTGGCGGTTTCGAATCCAGCCCGGGCCCGCCAAACAACGATGGCTGCAACAAAAAATAGCCAGGCATTGTGGTGGGTGCCTGTAATCCCAGCTACTTGGGAGGCAGAGGCAGGAGAATCACTTGAGCCCAGGAGTCGGAGGTTGCTGTGAGCTGTGATGCCATGGCACTCTACCCAGGGTGACAGCTTGAGGCTCTGTCTCAAAAAAAAAAAAAAAAAAAGAAAAAAAGAAAGAAAAGAAAAAAAGAAAATGATGAGTTAGATATTTCTCATATTTGAGAAAGTGTAAGTGGAGGCTTGGCAAGTGCTGAATGTCCTGGAACGTGTCCAAGCCCACACAGTGAGACAAGGAAACATTTGTTTCTGCGTTTAGTAGGAGGTTCATCACCCTTGTAACAGCCTAGGTAGGAAAAGATGCTCCGTAAGTTCTGATTTGTCATCTTTCCTGAAATATCTAGATTCACAAAAGTGTGACTCTTTCTTTTCACTTGTTCCTTAAAGAAGCAGAGACAGAAACAATTCTTGTTTTTTTGTTTGTTTGTTTGTTTGTTTTTTGTTTGTTGTTTTTCATTTAAATATGCCTGGACATCTCTTTCAAGAAAGACATTCTAGTATGTAAGTGTAAATTCCTGACACTACAGTTTTCAATTTATGTCTTCTTGTTCTTTCTTCAGTGAGTTGAAGGACATCTCACAAAAGCTGAGGTTCCCTCTCATGTGATATGAATATACTTCATATAAATCAAGAATAACTACTGGGGTGTAAAGGACATTGGAAACTAAGAAAGGGTAGGGTGGAGGTGATTGATCAAAACGTTCCTATCGGGTACATATACACTACTCTGGTATGGGCACAGTACAAGCCCTGACTTCAGCATTATTTGGTTTATTCACGTAACTAAGACAATGGCACACCCTTAATATTTTGGAATAAAACAAACTAATATGCCAAAAGTACTATATGAATGCAGAAGAATTAAAAAAAAACTACTGTGTATCTACTATATGCTAAATATGATGCCAGACCCTGTTTGCTACAGGTTAAATTATGTCCCTCCAAAATTCCTATGTTGAAACTCTACCGGGGTGTCCACCTTTTTGTTGTTCTGCCACACATTGAAAGAATAAAAGTTGCCTTGGGCCACACATTAAATACACAAACGCTAGCAAAAGCTGATGAGAAAAAAAAAAAAAAGTCCGTGCATACTTTTCATGATATTTGACACCACAGATAAATAGTGAAAAATTCTCAAATAATCTGCATGTGGCTCATGGGCAGCAGGCTGGACACCCCTGCAACCTTAAGAAGGTAATTAAGGTTAAGGTTAAATGAGGTCATAAGGGTGGGAGACACCAGAGAGCTAGACCACCGCCTTCGGCCTTATGAAGACGCAGCAGAAAAGTGCCCATCTGCAAAGAGGAAGGGAGCCCTCACAGAAAACCCAGCCTGCTGGGACTTGGTCTGAGACTGCTTGCTTTCAGAACTCTGAGAAAAGAAATTTCTGCTGTTTTAGCCACTCAGTCTGGGGCATTTTATTATGGTAGGCTGAGCACAGTAAGAGGCTATGAAGAGAATACAGCCGTTGGATCAGACAGTGCTGGGTTTAAATCTAGACCTAGGTCCTTAATTGTTGGTTGGTTCCCAAACATGATTAAATTTTTGTAATCGAAGTTTCTTTCTCTCTAAAACAGGGTTTTAAAGGAACAATGTGTGAAACCAGCTGCTCCCAAACGTTGCAACACGTTGGAATCACTTGAGAAGCTTCTAAAACGTGTTATGCCCGGCCCTCATCTCCAGATGCCATGAATTAGTTGGTACAGGGTATGGAGAGTTTGAAAAGCTTCCCAGGTGATTCTAACAGGCCATAAAGTCTAGGAACCAGGGCATTAAAGTACTAGATACAGTGCAGGTGTCTGTCAAATATTGGCTTTTCTCCCTTTACTCTCCCTTTCAGGATGGAAATACCTGGGAGCTTCTCAGAGTACACATGTGATGGGCTCTATTTTTTTGTGTCTGAATTCAACCAAATGGGTCATTTTGGTGAAAACTGATGGCTTAAATAATATAAAGTTCTTGCTCTCATGGGGCTTACATTCTCCAGAAACATCTTTTCATATAAATATTGCCTCTATAGTCATTCTTGTTATCGAAAGTTTGGCACTCCCAAGCCTTATCAGAAGAACAAGGACAAGTGGTTTGAGGAGAAAGAGAAGTTTATTAATTTGATGGCAAATGAGGAGGCTGTCAGAATCCCATCTCAAAGTGCCAGCTTCTCCCTTCTGAGCAGAAGTACAGGGCTTTTAAAGATTCTGATTTACCTCTTCTTCTGGTAAGACAATCTCATGACCTCCACCTGAATTCGGACTATTTCCTTTGGCACAAAGGACACTCCCCTTCCCCCTCCAACCACTGGCCTGAGGTAGGTATGTAGATTTTAATTCTCAAAAAGGATAAGGGGACTTTGAAGAGACAGAAAGCATTTTTACCCTCTTTTCGGGCCATTTTCTCTGTTGCGTCCTCTATGTTTAGACTGTCCAGTTTCCTGAAGCTCCTTGAAGTCTTTGCTATTAATATTTCCTCAGCGTGGGATGCACTCCTGTCTCTAGCCTCCCTCTTCTGTTCTCCCCTCTTTCTAGTAAACATACTCATGGCTAGTGGCAAGCCCAGCTTCCAAGTCCCTCAAATCCTGGAGACCTTCTGGCAGCAGGAAGTGGAGAGGTGGCGCCTGCCTTCCGCTCTCTGAGGTCGTTGTCTCTCTCTGGGTACTCCCAAGGATGCCCTGACTCCCCAGTTCTCTCACACCAGAAGATTACTGACAGCCTAGCCTAACTTCTCATTCATTGTGGCAGCTAATCTCTGGGACATGAACACTAGTTGACACCGTGTGTTGTTTTCGTGCTGAGAAACTGAAAGTGCCAAGTGCCTTTTACCCTCTCTTTCTGATTGACATCAACTTGCAACATCTCATGAATCAGCTTCTGAGGAAAGTCTTCCACCCTGACTGGCGTCCTTTCCCAACACCAGATTTTCTTCTGGGTGATCCGTTTGGCTTTGTGTATAGTTGAGCAATGGATATGGACATTTAAAATCCCAGCCACAAGGCAAATGGATGGTGCTGGCATCCCACTGGGGTTTGAGCTCTAAGATAGCCCTGGCATGGGGGTTCTCAACAGAAGTGGGAAAGGGGAGATACAACAGAACTCCCAGTGTAACTTTCAGAAGTATACACATCTCCACGTTCTTTCTACTGCACCATGGTTGGCTGAAGGGAGGTGCTGAGCATGTTTATTTTGGGAAAAAACAAACTTTATCTCATCAAACACTACATCAGCGACTTTGTTATTACCACATCCTTAAATATTACTGATTTAGTGGCCAAATACACTTGGCTTAAAAGCAGTTCTCTCCCATAGATCATTAGGGCCATCCATGCAGCATTTATAAAATGAAGATTCCCAAGCCCTACCCCAAATCTGCTAAATGGGAATCTTTGAAAGTACACTTGGCCCTCTGTATCTGTGGACTCAATCAACTAGGAATCAAACATATTTGGAAAAAAAACAATAGAAAATGACAATCAGAAATGAAAAACAATACCAACTTAACAAATACACTAACAACTATTTATATAACATTTACATTGTGTTAGGTATTGTAAGTAATATACAGATGATTTAAAGTATACAGGAAGATGTACATAGGTTATATGCAAATACTGTGCCATTTTATATCAGGGGTGGGAGCATCTGAGCATTTGATACCCAAGGGCGTCCTGGAACTAATCTCCTACAGATACCGAGAGACAATTGTGTGTCAGAAACCTGTAATTAGAAGTAGGCTCCAGGTGATGGTGGAATCAGCCAGGGCTGAGAGCATTGACATAGTGATTAAGAGCCTGGATTTGGGACCTAAATGTGGAATAAATCTTTATGGATGTCACAACACCTAACCTAGCACCTCACACCTCAGGGGTGCTTATAAATCCTAATTAAAAGTTGCCGTTATTGAGCACCTATTATATGTAAGTAATGTACCAGGTGCTTTATACAAATTATTTCAATTCTCATAATAATCAATTTCATACATGAACTTCAGGTAGATTAAGGCTGTATGTAGCAGAATCCAGACTGAGATCCAGGTCTGATTTCAAAGCACATGCCCAGGTCACATCACATTCTCCCCCACTGTAAGTGTCCAATGCAAGAATCATTAATCTCGTAGTCCCTCCTAAAAATGTGGAGCCCTCCTATCGTCCTAGTCTCCAGTGAATGGTTTTCATCTAACTCAAACATCTGAAATTAAAACCCACTTAATTATGTAAAGGTGGATGAAAACAGCACCAATTCTAGGGAAATTTCTACATGAGAGCTTTCAGGTGGCCAAAAATAGGTGACCTCCAATTTTTACATTTTAAGCACACGTTGTCTTGCAGACACGTTAGGAACTTCATGTTAAGAAGGGCAGACTGGCTAGGCAGGGCCAGCATTCGAAGTGTCAGGCCCAGGAGGAAGTATCAGGAGGTGACATAAGGAAGGGTTGAAGTGAAATGTGAAGAAACAGGCATTTGCAGGAATTCTACCCTGTTTCCCCGAAAATAAGACAGTGTCTTATATTAAGTTTTGCTCCCAAAGATGCACTAGGTCTTATTTTCAGGGGACGTCTTATCTTTCCTGTAAGTAGTCTTATTTTTGGAGGATGTCTTATTTTCGGGGAAACAGGGTAGTATGCTTCAAGCCACTTGCTCCCTGGTGCTTTTCCCGCTAGAAAGTATTCCATAAAATATGCATCCTAATGCCCTGAGCAACGTTCCATTGTGAACCACAGGTCCCACATGTTGGTTTACCCACAGAGGTAGACACTGGACACTGTGAGCCCTAGAACAGACACGTGTAATAGGTAGGTAGGCAGATGCTGAGTCCAGAGAGGTCGACTAATGGAGACTAGGCAGAAGCAGGTGAGGTACACAGTTCTGGAAATTAAGAAGATGTCCTGGGAGGAAATGACAAAGGGCATGGCTGTGTGATGAGCTCAGGACTCCCAGGCAGAGACATATGCCGTCAAAGACCAGTGGAGGCTTTCAGGCATCCCCCCTCCCTGTAATCAGTTCACACTCCAGAAAATTCTCTGAATTAGAGTCAGGCAATCAGGAGTAGGCAGTGGGATAAGGTGTGACACTGCCACAGGTTAACCTTATTCTGCTACATGTGCACACACAGATACATGTGCACATGCAAAGACACAGATGCATACACATGCACTTCCAAACACTTATACACATGCACAGACACACACACATGCACACACAGAGACACATGCATATGCACAGACACACGTGTGTACACACAGGCACACATGCACACACAAGGACACATGTGCATGTGCACAGGCACACTGCACATGTAAAGACACACGTGCACACTCATGCACACATAGACATACATGCACACACAGAGGCATGTACACATGCACAGACACACGTGCACGTGCAGACATTGTACACATGCACAGATACACATGCACACGTGTAGACATACGTGCACATGCAGAGACGTGTGCACATGGAGGCACATGTGTGCACACACAGACACATGTACAGACATACATGTACAAGCAGACACACATGCACAGACACACGTGCACATGCATAGATACATGCACACACAGAGACGCACAAGCACACAGACACACGTGCACACACCAGATTCCTGCCCTGTGTGTGAACACTGCCTGGCTCACCCAGCTCTCCTTTCAGGACATGGCCTCACCCCCTTATTTTCAGAGCTCTAAGGGACTCGGGTGTGAGTAGAGATTCAGAACATCTCTGCTGAGTCTGAAGCTGGAGTCAGGTGATGTTTTTCATGCCTGGTGACTTCATCAGGGCATCCAGAAGAAAATGAACAAGAGTCCAAAGGGAACAGGGATGTCCTAAGAAAGGCAAATGATTATTCAGAGATGCAGGAGGCAGTGAGTCCTTCTAGGAAAGGACATTCCTCCCCTTTTGGTTCATTCCCGGTGATGTCATTGATTCAGAAACTGAGCCTTAAGGCCTCATTTCTCCAGAAGTACATCTTCCCTCAACTGGGTAAGTGGTTTCTAGTGACACAGTGAGGCCTTCACAGGGCAGATCCACTTTGCATTACTTTACTTGTTAACGATTTTTAGTTCATCTTAATTTAAAAAATAATGAGCAACACACCTACTGTCTGGCAACACATATAGAGATTTTTTGTGTTTAAGAGAGAAGGCTTACAGACTGGACAACAGATTGGGAGGGAGGGTGGGAGGAGGAAGAAGAAGAGGTTAAGAGTGACACGCACAGGGGAAGGTGTGTACTTACCCAGGTAGCATTTTCATGTGTAGAAACCAATTTTCCTGGGAACACTTACTCTTTCTCCCGACTTGGATCTTTCATTCCACTGATGTCCACTGCTTTGCTTTCATCCCTACTGGCCTCCTAGCCATCTGACCCTTGCTGTTTGTGTTGTGACAGCTCCTACCATGAGTCCGGTGATTAACAAATACCTTACATGTCCGTGTACAGCCCACTTGAGTTCTCCAAAACATTTTTACTTACGTTGTCTCATTTTTTTTCTCTACAAAACAACCTCCCTCTTTAACCAAAAATGTGCATCCATAGAGTTGCTTTTCGACAAATAATAAAACATAAAGACTGTTTTTGGCTGCTTTGTGTGTGTATTTCTTTCTGCTCATTTTTTTTAGGCATTTTACCTATAAGCCTGGCTGCTTATTTTAGATTCTGCATTCCTTACCGGCAGAGCCTACCACACAGCCTACTCAAAGCTGCAAGTCATGATTGTAGTAATACAGAGTGAAACAGACTGCTCTAGAACCATACACTTAGAGCTGTTTACCTCTAAGAACAGGCTGCTTTTAGAGGTGGTGAGACCTCCCATCACTGGAGGAGTTCAAACAGGACGGCTCTTCTACATGTTGTAGAAGGAACTGCTGGACGGAAGCATAAGGAAGGTTAGATTGAATTCTCCTACGCTTCCTGTCAATTTCTGCAATTTTCTGATAAGCTGAAAGTGTTGTCCAAAGGACCTTATTAAAACTGGTCTCATCTACAAAAAGTTTTGCAGCAAAAATTCTCTGAGGATTCTGTATTAAGTGAAACCTTTTGTGCATTTAAATTCTGATAGCTTGTTCCCTACCCTCCCTTCAAATTACCTCTGGGTAAAATTCTTTGGTCTTTATTCAGCTTTTCCTCCCTTCAGCAGTACACAGCACCAGCCAGGTTTTAGAGCACATGTCCTATTCCCAACTTGTACAGGCGAAGCCCTTCCCACAGAACAACATCCCTCAGCCAGAAGATACAGAGTCAGCAGAAGCCCGGCAGAAGAATCAACTTCCCCCTCATCCCCCTAGGCTGATTAGTTCTCTCTCCTTTTTCCTTTCTTTTTAAATCTCCTGTGGCACTTTTAAAATCCAATCTTCAGCATGCTCCTGGGCTCTTTCCCCAAGCATCATTTGGTCTCAGAGAATGCAAACCATTTTAACTTTAGCCTAAGGAAGCGTTTTCCCCAAAGGTGATTAGAAGAACACTCGCCTTAACAGGTGCCTCTGGTAAACTGGTCCTTATGCCCAAATACTACCATATGTATTCATCCCCACAGGAAAATTTCAATGCATATTAGCATATTAAAAGTTTTGAGAAATCCCAAATGAAGAAACTTATTTCACTTTGTTAACCCAGGCCTTCCCAAATTTATTTGATCATAGAAATCTTTTTTCTTGAACGTTAACTTTTACAGGAGGTGGGAGGGAAACTGGCTTATGGCAAATAATTTGGAACCTAAAATATCTGCAAAGTGTGACCTGAATAGGGCAAAAATGTTATAATATCATTTACAGTTGGAGGGAATGATTTGGGTTTCTGGATTATGTCTTGTTTGGATCGACTGTGCCACAGTTCCCACATCTGCCTCCAAGTATATTGACGAAAGTTATGGAGAGTTAGCAGAGTCATCACAGTCTTCCAGCAACAGCCAGGCCCAGGTCCCTGCCTCTGGAAGCAGCCATTGACAAGTGTTATTGACTTAGTTCTGAGCTGCTGGCTGTTCAGGTCAGGATGACCTTCATCTTCAGGACTGTGCCCAGGTCTGTAGGTTCCTCCAGGACCAAGTGTATTTCATCTTCCAGCTCCAGGGCACTTGTCCTGCAGCACCTGGACTAGAGTGATAACTCCTGCCATGGGACACTCCTGGTAATTCACTTGGCAGGAGCCAGGGACTCGGAGGCTCTCTTCACTAATCTCTAAATCAACTGGCCATGCAGATGCGGGAGCAGCAGCAGCAGCTGTTTCAGAGGCAAAGAGCATTCATCTTCTGTCTTTTATTCTCTTGTTTTTGGAGAACGTGGAAGAGTGAAGGTCTCTGTCACCAAGCATCACCTGCCTGGGCACTCATTATGGTTCCCACGGGACAATGGAATACTTTAGGTGCTTTCAGAAAACTTTCACTTGAGGGCGATAAGTTATTCTATGAAAAGAGCTTAGAATCGTGAGTGGTCTGTTTTAAAAGAGGTCATGGAACCTAGAGTTCCCACCCTGTGGTTTCTGTTGCCATTACTCAATACAAATCAGAAATGCATTGCACTCAGCCCTGTTCTAAGAATTTGGGGAGATTCATAAAAAGTGTAAGATGCTGGCTCTGACTTTCCAGTTAGTAGTGGTGGTAATACCTAGGGAAGGGTTAAGGGAGGGTGATACCTAGGGGAAGATTAATCTTACCCCCATCTCCCAACTATCACAGATAATCCTGAGATGGGTAAAGAGACAGACTTGCCTGCTTAGCACACTTAACATGATTCTGCATCTTTACGTGGATGTTTTGAAGGCAGGACACAATCACCATCTCCAGAGCTAACCCCCTGGTGTTCGTTTCCAGCCTGGGTTTCCCCGTCTTCCTCATCTCAGTTGCAGCAACTGTATTCTTCTTTAGGTAAGTCTTGGAACCAGTCCTGAGTTGAGTCAGACCACTCTCAGGAAGTCCTGTTGGGCCTATCTCCAAAAATAGTCACAATCCTGCCACTTGCATCACCTTCATCTCTCTTGCCCTTCTCTAAGTCCCCTCCCTGTCTTGCTCAGTTTTGCAACAAGTCTCCTGACAGGTCTCTGCCTCTCCTCTGCTCACCTGCAGTCTATTCTCCGTGCAGAGGCAGAGTGACTCTCAAAATGCTAACTCAGAAAATGTGACTCCTTCGTCCAAGACACTTTCAGCGTCAGGCCTTCTTCTGCAGATTATTAGCCGGAGTCCTTCGGCCGTCTGCATGGCTCTCCCTGCCCTGCCCTGCCCCTCCCCACTGCCTCTCCTATCCCATTCCCTGCTGCAGCAGCCAGGCATGGTCCTCCTCAGCACCTTGTACTTGCTATCCCTTCTACTTGGAAAGCTCTTCCTCTCAAGGTATCTTCAGGGCTCAACTCCTTGCCTGGGTTAGGTCTTTGCTCAGGGCTCTCTCCCACTGCCCTGATATAAGGCACTCACTGTCTCCCTTCTTTGTCTTATTTTCTGGCATTTATTACCATTTGCCACAGTTTAGAGTTTACTTTTATGTCTCCTCCATTCCCCACTAGCATCTAAGCTCCTTAAGGGTAGGGGGTTTTATGTGTTTGATTCACTGTTTTATAGAACAGGACCAGGTATATAGAAGGCCCTCACCACATATCCACTGGATGAAGGAACCAAAGAATAACATTTGTGGAACTTATGTGCACAGTCATATTTCAAACTCATACCTCTCTACCTCCTACACCCACGGTCCCAATCACTCCATCATCCATTTCCTCTCCTTTGAATCACCAGGTGACCAGAGCTATTGAGATTAAAAGGAAAGAGAAATGGATTGTCACAGTGTGAGTAGGAGTCTGTGAAAGCTTCACCCAGGAGCTGGAGTTTAATATAGAGCTTAGATGGTGAGTAAATTTGTGATAGGCACAGAAAACTTGAAGTGGCATCTGTGCAGGAGGAGGGATATGGACTCAGAGCAACTCAGGGTGTCTGAGCTACTCCAAGTGTGTTTGTCTAGGAGCAACTGAGCCCGGTAACCAACCTACTCACCCCAGTTTGCCTGGGACTTCCTGCTTCCAGCACCAAAAAATCCTGTATTTTGGAAATCTACTCAATTCTGAGGAAAACTGGGACAGTGAATCACCCTAAATAACAAATGGATTAGTTCTCATAGGATGGAGTGTTTGTGTGCATTGTTGAGGAAATATTGAACAAATAAGTATAATAGAAAAGAGTTTTGAGTCCTGGGGAATGAGTTTGGAGCTCATTGTGCAGGTTAATGGATACCTTTGGAGGTTTTTGAGAAGGGGATGTTGTGTGGAAACACAAGGAGAAGGCGACACCCCCCTAATTACGGTGAAATCCTGCCTTGTGAGGGACCAGTGTGGATGCCGGAGAAGTTGACAGCAGGAGACGGAGGAGGCAGGACTTGTCCACACCAGATCCTTTCCCGTGGCCGGTGCCTCCTGTCACTGGCCTTTCCCCCCTCCTTCCAGTCCTCTCCTCCTTGTAACATCTCCTGCCAGCCTCTGCTCCTGGGAGTGGTCTGGGGGATCCAGGAACAGCCCCATCTTGGCCTCCACATCCCACTTTCCCATTGCTCAGCTTCTCTTTTCCCAGGCATGGGTCTAGGAGCTGTTTTCCTCCAGAGTGGCAGGGCAGGGCCTGGGGCCAAGGTCCTCTCGGATCTGAGATGTACTTTCACTTTATAATAAATGTGTGTTTTTCTTCATATTGGCACTTTTCCTTATTTATTTTGGGAGTTCTGCACTTAGTAAAGTTCCAATTTAAAGGAAAGTGTGAGTGTAGCATCTATGCATGTTTATACGCGTGAGTGAGAAGTACCGAGGCACCTACTATAAACGCCCTTAACCCTTAGAGATACCTACGATCACTCACATAGATGCCACGAATGGCTAAAACAAACAAAACAAACGCACATAATAGCTTCTTCCTCACTGTGGTATACTTAATGTCAAGTTCAACAGTCCTGCCATCAGAGGTCCTCAGCACTTCATGAACTAAGTAGCGCAGGAAGTAAGGCCTCATGCAAACTATTTCTACTGCCTACTGGTTCTGGTAGGGCTGAAAATTGTCCTCTGCTCCCACAGATATCCTGGCACACTCATACACACATGTATGGACACACATACATATCTGTTTCTTCTGTTTTAATCTCCTAAACATGCAAAGGAATTTTGTCTTAAAGATCCAAGTCCCACAGAAATAACTGGCCTCAGTTCCTATGAAATCATTTGCCTCTAGTTTTCTTTAGTAATAAAGGCTTTACTTGGGCCTTTACCCAAGGTCTGGAAGCCAGGGCTCCGTCTTCCTAGCTCTGCCTCCAGCTTAGCTGGCTAGGTGAGTGGGGCGATGGTATCCATCCACTGTGCTGAAGGGAAGCTCTTCAGATGGAGCAGCCAGTCTGCATGATGAGATGCTGAAAATCAGCCCGAGGTGCCCTTAGTGGCATCTTGCTTTCTGAGGTGGTGAGGATGGGGACAGAAAAGCAGCTCTGGCATTAGAAGACCCTAAATGGGCTGTGACAAAGGGAGGGGCCCAGAATTGCCACCCTTCCTTGCTCTTGCCCCCGTTCTCTAATCCCTCATTCCAATGTTGCTGATTTGGAATCAGATGGAGCTGGAGGCAGTTCTGTCTACATCAGTCACTACCTGTGTGAGCCGGATCATTTACTTCTAAACTTAAGTTCGTTCATCTAAAAAATGGGGAAACTTCTTTCCTGGCAACTTGAAAATTGCCACAGTGTTGTAAGAATACTTAACATATCATAAGAGGTCAGCCTTAGTGGCTGAAGTTACCCTGCCTGCAGCTTGTCTATTTTCTTGCTTTCTGTGGTCTTCCGTCTCCTGCTCACTCATTTCACACTCCAAACTTCAGCTCCCCCCCTGGGGAGGGTAAGCTGATACCTGCTTTCACCTGTCACTGATTGATTTGTGAGATGGGCTGCCTCACAAAAGCACTCTTAGGAATTTAACTGGATTTGAAATTTAAAACCATCTCTTATTCATGTGTGGCTCAGATATTGCTTTGAAACTGGTTAGTTCAAAAAAAAAATTAAAGAAAAAAAAGGAAGATGGATATATGTTTAAAAAGCTCACAAGTCCTCTTGGGCACCAAATGGCTCTTTGGAAAGAATCCTGTGACAAGTTAAGTGTAAATGAACCAGAAACATAGAGATTAAATTCCTCTTGAAATACTCCCGGGTGTGGAAATTAAGAAAAAAGCAATTGCAAGACGTCTTCAGTTTTGCAGACCTGCATGCAGCTGGCTTCCCCGAAGGCTGCCTGCGGAGCTGTGGGAAAGCTCTGCCCGGCCCCAGGGAGCAGCACCCCCACCACCCCCAGCCATGGGGTTACTGATTCCCAGGGTGGGGCAGCAGAGATGATTTGTTCAGGGCAACTTTCATTCCAACAGCTCTTCCAGTAAAGTTCCTCTCTGGGGACCTCAGACTGGCACCTTTCACCATTGTTAAATTCACTTAAGATAAAAGCGACACCAGGCAAATGACAAGGGAAGAGCCATTAAGAGGTGAGCATAAGCAGTGACTGACAGGCAGGCTCTGCGAAGCACTCAGCTGTTAGCCCCAGCCTTGGCAGTGATCGCTGCCCTGAGCGCCTTCCCTAGCCAGGGCTTGACAAATGGGCAAGGTTCAGTCCGAGGCTGTGGGTTCAGTCCTTCTTTTCCCAGAGCCTCAGCCTCTGGCCACCGCCTGGCCACCCACGCCCTGCCAGCTCCTACTCCCAGGACCAGCAGCAGGAACCACGCTGCCAAGAGGAGCTCAAAGCTGCTAAAGCCTGGAGCTGTCCTTGCCTGCTTGCAGGTGAGAGCCGGCCGGCGGCGAACCACGGAGCATGCACGGCAGATTCACTCACTGTGTTGTCAGCAGAGACAGTGTGAAGATTGAGCTCAGCAGCCGTGAAGAACGCACACCTTGTCAAGTCTCTCTCTCTTTCGCATTGGTTTTTATTTATAATTATTTTGTCTACGTATAAAATCAGGTTGGTCATCTTGGTCTTTTCTTTGGATTCAGCCTAAGGACACCCAATGGGGTTCTTTCTCGGGATATGTTCACCATTCGAGTTTGGAGTCCTATAGCAAAAATTTTCTTCCTAGATAATTTTTTTGTAATATTATTAAGATGACTTCTATTATTGAAGAAAATTTGAAAAATATAATAATAAAAACTCACAAAGAGAAATAGCAGTCACATGTTGTAATATTTCATTTCTTAAGTTCAAGGTCTCCATAGCTAGAATGCCTGGGTTTCTGTTCCAGCTCTGCTGTGTCTCAGCTGAATGAGCTTGGGAGAGTTACTTAACCTCTCTGTGCTTCCATTGCTTCATCTTTACAATGTAGGTAAGTACAGAACCTACCTTATGGAGTCGTTGTGAACATTAAATGAGTTAAAAATGTGAAGCCCAACACACTCAGTAAAGACTCAGTAAAGGTTAGCTGTTATCAGGCACTAATTTTCACTAACCCGTGATTACAGTCGCAGTTCTATGCCTGGGGAAATTTTGACTGTAGGGGACAGACGACAATATCTGCAGGCTTTTTTTTTTTTTGTCACAACTAGGTCGGGGAGGTACCATTGGCATCTAGTGGGGTAAAGACCAAGAATGCTATTAAACATCTTACGGTGAGGAGGGCAGCCCTCTGTAACAAACAATTAGCCACCCAGAACATCAAGTGCCAAGGTTGAGAAACCCTGTATTGGATTAGTGCACAAGTTATGACAGATCCCAGCCCTCAGTTGCGCCCTCTGGACTTTGCCTTCTGTTCAGGCACATCATGCAGGGTCCTAGAGTGAGGTTCACCTCACACATGTGAGAGTATAGCTTCCTCCTGCTCCTGCTCCTTACCTCTCAGCTGCTGCTGCTCCCCACAAGGCAGCCCCTTTGTTGGGTACCACTGCCCCATGCTGGTGCCACTCTGAATTGAGTTGGGAGATGGGGAGGGGCTGACCAGTGACCTCCTCCCAAATTATTGATCTATCTTACTACCTGGGTTCTGAAGGGGCACAGTTGGTGCCCAGAGGGTCGTAGACTTTTACCAACACAATTCTTTAGCTTCTCTCCCTAACTACTCTCTCAGTTGAAATTTAAAACCACTCTCTGGCTGGCTCTTTTTTGTTTGTTTGTTTTTAATTTTTCTTCTTTTTTTAAATTCAGAGTAATCTGAGGGTGCCCATGGTTAGGTTACATTGTTTGCATTTGTAAGGGAAAGTCCAAGTTGTAGCTGTTTCTTTCACCCAGGAAGTGTGCTGCGTACTGGCGCATTTTTCCTTTTGGATGGGAGTTTGCTAAATACTCTTCCCTTCTCTTACTTTTTGAAATTAATTGAGTTTTCCTTTTCCTAAGTCATCTATCTACCAGTTTCAACCTCATATTGAGCGCAAGTGATGCTTGCTTTTTCATTCCTATGATACTTAGGAGAGTTTTCTCCAAATCCATCCAGGTTGTTACAAAAGATTCAAAATCTCCATCTTTTCTTTTGCTGCAGAGTATTCTCTAGTATACATATACCATAGTTTATTTATCCATTCATATGTTGGAGGAATTTTGGTTTTTTTCCACATCTTTGCAGTTGTGAATTAGGCTGGTATAAATATTCAAATACAAATGTCCTTATGGTACAATGTCTTTTCTTTTTTCTTTTGAGCAGATACCCAGTAGTGGTCAAATCGAAGGTCTACTTTTAGTTGTCTGAGGACTCTCCTCTGGCTGGGTCTTAAAGCAGAGCACATGCCACTGAAATCATCCCCATCTCCTTCTCCCGCCATCTCCTCAGGCATCTCCATTCCCAAAGTGCTTCTCTTCCTTGAGCCAAAAAGACATAAAGATCTACTGTATCATTCTTAACAACTCACACAAATATGTAGATTCTTAGGGGCAAAAAGCCAATATCTCAGCAATTTTCTTTCCAGTACACACAAATTTACAGATAATTTTTTACAATAAAACTGTGATTACACCTTATACCCTGAAGCTTCAATCTTTTGGTAAACAAAATGACATTAACATATTTTGATGTCATTATGTAGTCAATTTTATTAACTATATAGAATTTTATTCCATCACTATATATTTGGGCTTATTCCCCTTTTATTAGCCATTGAGATTGTCCCTTACTATTGAAAATTATCAGTACTGCTGCACGGAATATCATTGCAAAGCAGATTTGCACACTTGTTATTTTCTTAGGATAAATTTCTAGAATATAATTTGAGGGTTTTTTGATACATACTGTAGAGGAAAAGTTGTGAGGGTTAATTTTGCATTAGAGGAAAAGTTGTGAGGGTTAATTTTGCATATCAGCTTGACTAGGCCATAGGATACCCAGATAGCTGGGCTAACCCTGACTTCTGGGTGTGTCTAGGAGGGGCTTTTTCAAAGAGGTTAGCATTTGAATGGGTGGGCTGAGTAAAGCAGATGGCCCTCCTCAGTGTGGGAGGGCATCATCCAACCCCCCCAGGGCCTGATTAGAACAAACAGTGGAGGAAGATTGAATTTGCTCTCTGCCAATTGCTGGAGCTTGGACATCTATCTTCTCCTGCCCTTGAACCCCTAGTTCTCAAGAATTCCAACATGGATTAGAATCTATCCAGGCTTGAGGCACCTACAGTTTAGGGGCCACGTGTGGCCTTCTAGATCCTTGAGTGTGGCATTTTGACTGAATCCAAATTTTATAGAACAAATCCTTTAATAAAGGATTTATAGTACAACATGGTATTGGATCACCACCAGCTTTCATGGGGCTCCAGCTTGCAGATGGTACTACTTAGCCTGGCAATCATATAAACCAATACCTCATAATCTACCTTTTAATCTACATCTATGTTTCCTATTGATTCTCTTTTCTGGGGAGACTTGATTAATACAAAAGGAATTAAGGATTTTCTTTTAGACAACTGTATCCACACCTCCCCCCAATGTACACACACACACACACTAAGCACACTGAAATAGCAATCCAGGCCAGGTTCAGTTGCCTGTAATCCTGGCACTCTGGGAGGCAGAGGTAGATGGATTACCTGAGCTCAGGAGTTAGAGACCAGCCTGAGCAAAAGCAAGACCCCATATCTATAAAAAATAGCAAAGCTAGCCAGGCATTGTGGTGAGCACCTATAGTTTCAGCTACTCATGAGGCTGAGGCAAGGAGATCACTTGAGCCCAGGAATTAAAAGTTGCTGTGAGCTGTGACACTGTGGCACTCTACTCAGGGTGACAGAATGAGACTGTCTCAAATAAACAAAAAACAAAAAAAGGAAATAGCAGCGCAATATGCACAGTGGCTGGGAAAGTAAAGTACTTCAGTTACTGGAATGTTCTAGTTGGCTGAGAATATCCATCTGTGAATATCACATGTGGAAGGACTATTTCTAAACACTTAACACTAAATTACACAGAACAAAATTCCATCTTCTTTTGATGACTCAAAAGTCACTTGCTATGCTCCAGGGTCATCATGATCATCTCACTTCTCAGTGCAGAGTTTCACGCAGCGTGTGGAAAAGCTCTCTGTAGGTGGTGAAGAGTTATGAAAATGGAAAAGTTTGCTATTTCAGTTTTCAAATGGGGAGAAACTGTATTGACCACATTTCGACATATCTCGAAAGCTGCTTTTGGGGGTAAGTTTCTGATAGCAACTTGTTTACGTGCTATTTAGTTCTTCTTCATAAAAGCAAAATAAAGAATATGTAAAAATTCTTGTTTCAGCTTTTGATATCTTCCAGATGATTGGGTTATACTATGATTTTTATATCACGAATCCTTGTTAAGTCACACATTGTCCCCAGTGTGCTTCAATGACAAAAATGAGGGTGCTGATAACAGTGAAGGATCACAAGATGGAAGAAGTACTTTCCACCATCCAGTGAATTCAGTGAGTGAGGATCCACAGATAGAGCCAGCGCTGCCCCTACCAAGCTCATATAGCCATGGCCTGGGGTGAGCCAATTCTTCTTTCTCCAACGTATTTTTTCATAGATAATAAAAAGTGACTGATTTCTAAGATCGCTTTGAGCTCTGAAAGTTCTGTAAGTCTATGACTTGGCTCACTTCTGTTGAAGGATTTAAAATTCTGTTTTTCCATTTTTTAAAAGAATTCTTGAGCTAATGAAAATCATCTTTCTTACATAGCAACATGTTGAGTGGGAATTAGCCCAGTGTCCTGGAACATTGGCCAAAGCCCTGAGCTGAGAACAATGGGTGAGAAGTGTCTTTTCATTGTAAGGAGAGGAACTAAGACATCCCACTGAATATACTCAAAGAAAGTAGAACCTTTCCCTCAACCCCATCAACACCCAGCAGTGGATAAAAATCTAGTTTCGGGATTCTATGAGTGACTTGAGAATTTCATTGAAAGCTTTTTAGACTAGTAGAGAGGACCATTGTGTGTCTTCTCCATATACCTTTCTAGGGTTGCCCTTCACCAGATCAGGTGATGAGGACTCAGGAGAAACACTCATAGAGGTTGAGTGTGCCTGTGAGAAGTGGAGAAGGACCTCTCATTTCCCCACTGGATATTCAGGAGTGTGGAGGAAATGCAGGGAAAGGGTCTTTGCTTCCAAAAGAAATTGTATGTGAAAGTCATGACTAACGCCTCTTATCTCTTAAATATGGGCTGGAGGCCAGCTGTGGCCACACAAGATGGTAGGGTAAGGAGAGAGAATATCAGTTGACAGTCACCTCCACACTTTGGACTGGCATGGAAGAAGGAGTTTCCTATGGCCATGAGGGAAGTTCCTGGGCTTGAGTCACCATACAAGAGGGAAGTTTGCAGGAAGAGTACCTCAGTAGTAAGAGCTATGGAGTGGACAACGCACATAGCCAGAGCTAGCCAGGAGAGGATGTTGGTGGCACCAGAAACATTAGAGTCTGCCTCTTCATCTATTCCTCCTACTACTTGAACCCAAGGATATCCGGAAGACAAAGAATAGAGGAGGCAAAGAATGAAAGACCACATCTAACCCCTTCCCTCAACATAGGTGCTTGCGTGAGCCATGAGTGACAGTTGGGTTAAAGAGGGAAAAGAAGTTATGGATTGCATCTGAGATGGAACTTGTTTTAATGTTGATTGCATTAGACCTTTTAATACCCCAAAGGAGTAATAATTAACTAATGAGTCTATTTATAGCTGAAAGTGAACAAACACTCCTGAGGCTGCCTGAGATTCCATGAAGATGAGGGTACAAGGGACATAACTGAGCAGGTGTTATGAGTGGCAGCCCCCACCCTAGTCAACATGGAAACAATTTCCACATGTCTGGGAGTAATTATTTAAGGACCGCTATTTTCTCTGTGTTTTTATAGCTGAGAAAACTAAAACATGGACTATGATGCTTTAACCAAATATCTACTCCACCCATTATGTATTCTAAGAGTGTGTGATCATTTATTTTTTCCAAACACATTTGTCTGTGTTTTTCTTTCCTATGGTCTTGTTTCCTTTCACAACCACAATATTACTCGAAAATATTAACTCCACAGTAACAGCAAAAATCAGTAAATGTAATTTCCTCATTAGATATACACATACAAAGGATGGTTTATGACAAGGTTGCAAGAAAAATCTATTTACAAAAAGTGTTGTTACTGTCAGTGAATTCCTTCTTCAATCATATAAGGGATTTATAAGTTTGGAAATGAATATTCTTTATTTAGTTATAAACTATAGAAAAAAACTATGCTTTTCTAAGAAATGACTTCATAAAATGAGGTTTGTGGAAAGTTATGTTCAGTGACCATAGTCAGACTTGAGTTAAATTCTTGGCTCTTCCACTTACTATTTCTGTGATCTAGGGAAAATGATTTAGTATGTCTGAATGTCCATTTCCTCATCTGTAAAATGGGACTACCAGTATTTATTTCATTAGATTGTGAGTTTGGGAGAATTAAATGAAATCACATACATTACAGATTGACTCAAAATACACAGTTAACAAATTTTAGTTTCCTATCCACCTTCCTCTGCTACTTGATCTTTACATGTATGTGTGTGTGTTTGTGTGTGTGTGTGTGTGTGTGTGTGTGGTCTGACAATTAAGTTCACAAACTTCATCTAGAAAAAGTGCTCATGTACATACACATATGCACATTTTATTTAACTGGATTTTTAGTAATTACAGACATAATCTGCAATACACATGTTACAAGTCCAAGGGAAGTGTCATAAAATGTTTAATTAGGTCATCATCCCCAATCCCAACCTCATAAAATACTCACTATTAACAGTTTAGTGTGTGTGTGTGGGGGCACTATTTCTTGTCTTTCTCCTATCTCATACGAGCATCTTTTACTTACTACTCAGAAGATTGCTTTTTTCTCTGTGGAGGGAACTGCCTGTGCCAGAATGGATGTGGTAAATGACTCAAGGAAAGTTTAACAATGTGTTGCCAATTGAATTTCTAAGGTAGAACTTGGTCTTCTGAATGATTTTGTTCTCTCTGGCCATTTGCCATAGTGAGTGGAATGTGAGCTACTTTCCATATTGGAAACTGATCCTGATACCACCTTGCAGGCTCTTCCTGTTCAGAGAAAGTCACATGTCACGTGTCACAGACTGTCATTCTTTCTCTTTCATCACTCCTTATTATTTAAGGTTGTTGGCTGAGATCCCAACATCTTTATCTCTTAGGGGGTGGAAGCCTGGGCAGCTTCTGTTCGTATTTTTTCTCTTTCTTCCTCTTATCCCTCCACCTTTGTCATTATCTTTAGGAAGGTGTTGCCTCAGAATTGTTCATCTCACTGAAACCTGGATTCCAATACCAATGGAATCACCACATCAGGATCACTAGAGGAAAAATTCTGTATTTGCATCCAACTCTGGGTATAGTACAATGAGTCCTTAGACATGGAAGTTGGGGTATCATGTTCAAAGGAGGCTCAGAAATCATGATGCTCTCCAACTTTCTGCAACCTAATGTCTGTAAAGTGATTTCTTCTTAATATCTCTCTTTTAGATATTAACCATGATAATAACAATTTTGTCATTGCTTCCTAGGCAACAAGCTCTGTGTGAAACACTTCTTCTCCACTATCTTATTTAGTCCTCACAAAAAAATCATTTTTTTTTAAGGGGAGGATTTACTTATTCATTCATTCATTCATTTAATTTTAATACATACAGGGGATAAAAGTTGAATTCTGTTACATGTATATACTGTATAGTGATGGAGTCTGGGGTTTTGGTGTAGCCATTGTCCAAGTAATGTACATTGTACGCCATAGGTAACTTTTCATTTTACCTTCTCTTGCCCACCCTTTTGTAAGTGTCCAATGTCCATTTTATCACTCTGAGCCCTTGTATATCCATAGTTTAACAACCATTTAAACCAAGAAAAAATGGCATTTATTTTTTTCTTCCTGCCTGAATTACTTCGCATAGGGTAATGGCCTCCAATTCCATTCAAGTTGCTGCAAAAGACAGTATTTCATTTTTTCTTATCACTGAGTAGTACTCCATGGTATTCATATATATATATTTGTACATACATATGTACATACATACACATGTGTGTGTATATTATGTTTTCTTTATTCACTAATCAATTGATGGTGAATTGATTAATGGCATAGGTTGATTCTATGTGTCTGAAATTGTGAACTGTGCTGCAATAACCAGATAAGTACAGCTATCTTTATGACACAGGGATTTTTTTTCCTCTGGGTAGATACCTGGTAGAGGTAATACAGGATAAAATGGTAGATCTAATTTTAGTTCTGGGAGAAATCTTCATACTGATCTCCTCAGAGGTTGTACTAATTTACATTCCCACCAATAATGTTATAAGTGTTTCCTTGTTTCCCCGTCTGCACCAACATCTGCTGCTTTTTGACTTTTTAATAATGACCATTCTAATTGAAGTAAGATGGTATTTCATTGTGGTTTTAATTTACATTTTCCTGATGATTAGTGATGTTGAGCATTTCTTCATGTGTTTGTTGGCCATTCATATATCTTCTTTTGAAGAATGCCTGTTCATGTCATTCGCCCACTTTTGAATGGTTTTTTTCTTGTTGATTTGTTTGAGTTCCGAAAGGAATAAATAAGTAATAACAAATAAAAGATGCTTGTATGAGATAGGAGAAAGGCAACAAATAGTGCCTCCCACACACCAAAAATGTTAATTTAGGACTAATTCTGGTAATTAGTCCTTTGTGGATTATACGTATATAGTTTGTTAATATTTTCTCCTATTCTATAGGTTGTTTATTTACTCTTTTAATCATTTCTTTTGCTATACAGAAGCTTTTTAGTTTGATGAAGTCTCATTTGCATATCATTGTTTTTACCGCATTTGTGTTTAAGGTCTTAGTTGCAGATGCTTTGCCTAGGACAATACATGGAGAAGTTTTTCCTAGGTTTTTTCCTGTGACTTTTATGGTTTCAGGACTTACATTTAAGTCTCTATCTTAATTTTTGTATATGGTGAGAGATAGGGATTCAGTTTTATTCTTCTGCATATTGTTATCTAATTTTCCCAGCACCATTTATTGAATAGTGTGTCTTTTCTCCACTGGATGTTTTGTCTGCTTTGTCCAAGTTCAGTTGGTGGTAGGTATATGGGTTTATTTCTAGATTCTCTATTCTGTTCCTTTGATGTATGTGTGTACTTTCATGCTAGTAGTAGCTGTTTTGGTTAGTATAGGCTTACACCACAATTTGAAGTCAGGTCAGGTAACATGATCCCTCAAGTTTTGTTCTGTTTGCTTAGAATTGCTTTGGCTATTCAAGCTCCTTTTGGTGTATCCTTATGAATTTTAGAATTGTTTTGTCTAATTCTATGAAAAAGCTATTTTGATAGGAATTCCATTGACTCTTTGCTTTGGGAAGTAGATTAACATTTTAGCTATGTAGATTCTTCTCATCCATGAACATGGGATGTTCTTTACATTTTTCTGTGTCATTTACGCTTTCTTTCATCAGTGATTTATAGTTCCTCTTGTAAAGGTCTTTCTCCTCTTTGGTTAAATTTATTCTAAAGGTTTTTAATTATTTTTAGAAGCTATTATAAATGGCACTGAGTTACTTGCTCTCAGCTTGGTATTTGTTGGTGTATAAAAATGCTATTCATTTTTATACATTGGTTTTATATCCCAAGGCTTTGCTGAATTCACTTATCCAATCTAGTAGTCTTTTGAAGGAGTACTTCTTGTTTTCTAGGTATAAAATTATATCATCAGCAAACAGAAATAATTGACTTCCTTTTTTTCCAACTTGGTTGTTTTTTATTTCTCTCTCTAGCTAGGACTTCCAGTACTATGTTGAATAGAAGTCGTAAAAATGAGTATCCTCTCTTGTTCCAGTCATTGGAGGAATGTTTTCAACTTTTCCAGTCAGTATGATGTTGGCTATGGGTTTTTAAATGTGGATTTTATTATTTTAAGATATATTTCTTTTATGCTAAATTTTTAGAGGGTCATTATCTTTCACACTAGGATGCTAGATTTTATCAAATGCTTTTTCTGCATCTATTAAGATGATTATATGGTTTTTAATTCTGTTTATGTGGTGGATTACAATTACTGACTTTTGAATGAACCATGCTTGCATCCCTGGGATAAAATCTGCTTAATGATGATGAGCCATTCTTTTGATGTGCTATTAGATTTGGTTGGCTAGTATTTTGTTGAGGATTTTTACATCTATGTTCATCAAAGATATTGGAGTATAGTTTTCTCTTTTTTTTGGTACACTTTCCTGGGTTTGATATCAGGGTGATACTGGCTTCATGGAATGAGTTAGGGAGGATTCTCTCCCTGTTCTTTTGGGAAAATTTCAGTAGGATTGGCAACAATTCTGAATACATCTGGTAAAATTCAGTTGTGAATCTATCTGGCTCTGAGCTTTTATTTGTTGGGAGTTTTTAATTACCGATTTAATCTTGCTACTCATTGCTGGGTCTATTTAAGAGCTCTATTTCTTCCTGGTTCAACCTCAGGAGGTTGTGTCTTTTTAAGAATTTGTTCATTTCATCTATATTTTCTGTTTTGTGAGCATGTAGTTTTTCATAATATATGTGTAGTCTCTGATGATCTCTTGTATTTCTGTGGTATCAATTGTAATGTCTCCTTTTTCATTTCTGATTGTGTTTATTTGAATTCATTCTCTTTTTTTTTTTTGGTTAGTCTGCCTGGTGGTTTATCCATTTTGTTTATCACTTCAAAGACCAACTTTTCATTTTGTTGATACATTATACTTTTTGTGTCTCTATTTCATTTAGTTTTGCTCTTTGTTATTTCTTTCTTTCTAGTAACTCTGGGCTTGGTTTGCTTTTGTTTGTCTACTTCCTTGACGTGTAATGTTGATTTGTGATCTTTCTACTTTTTTGATGTACGCAATTAATGCCACAGACTTCCTTCTTAGTGCTGCTTTTATTGTACTCCACAGATTTTGGTATGTTGCATTTTCATTTAATAAAAAACAATTTAAAATTTTTGTCTTTATTTTTTGTTTTGGCTCAGTGATTGTTCAGGAGTATGTTGTTTAATTTTCAAGTGTTTGTATAGTTATTGAGGTTCCTTTTCATATTAACTTCTAGGTTTATTCTATTGTGATCCAAGAGATATTTGATATAATTTCTTTTTTTTTTTTTTAACTTGTTAAGGCTTGTTTTTTGGATATGTCAGTTTTGGAGTATGTTCCATGTGCTGATGAAAAGAATGCATATTCTGTAGTTGTTGGGTGGTGTGTTTTATAAATGTCTGTTTAAAGTCCAAATTAAGTCTGAGGTTTCTTTGTTGATTTTTTTGTCTTGATAATGTCTAGTGCTGTGAGGGTAGTGTTGAAGTCCATCACTATTATTGTGTTGCTGTATGTCTCTTTCTTTAGGTCTAATATTTGTTTTGTGAATCTGGATCCTCCAATGTAGGTGCATATATATTTAAGGTTGTTATATCTTGCTGATTTGATTCATGTATCATTATGTAATGATTGTCATTATCTTTTTTTAATTGTTTGTGATTAAAAGTCTGTTATATATGATGGAAGCATAGCTACTTCTGCTTGCTTTTTGTTTCCATTTGCATGAAATATCTTCTTCTGAATGTTAACTTCCAGTCTATATGAAGTAAGACTAGTTTCTTGTAAGCAGCATATAATGGGATCATGTTTTTTAACCATTTTGCCAATCTATACTTTTTAAGTGGATCATTTAATTCATTTTAATTCGAGGTTAATATTGCCGTGTGAAGTTTTGTTTTTGCCATATTGTTAGTTTATTTCTAGTTGTTTTATAATTTCTCTGTTCCCCACAGCCTCATCTTTTTATCTTCATGGTTTGCTGAGCTTCTGTCATGTTGTCATTTAATTACTTTCTCTTCCTCCTTTGTGTGATTATTTTATATGACCTAAGTTTTATATTTTTGTGTGTATTGTGATGGGAACGTTGACCTTTTGTTTGCATGTTTAAGACTTCTTTGAGCATTTCTTGTATGGCTGATATAATGGCGACAAATTCAGTGTTTGGTTGTCTGGGAAAGACTTTATTTCTTCTTTATTTATGAAGCTTATTCTGGCTAAAATTCTTGGCTGATACTTTCTTCTTTCATAATTTAAAAAATGTCATTCTTTTCTGGCTTGTAGGTTTCTGCTGGGGAGTTCACTATAGTCTGAAGTAATTTCCTTTATAATTAATTAGATGTATTTTTCTTGCTAACTTTAAAAGTTTCTTTTTTATTTCAACTTTAGTCATTCTGCTTATACTGTGCCATGGTGAAGTTTTATGCAATGTATTTTCCTGGGGATCTGAACTTCCTCCTCTATCTGAACTTCTAACTCTCCTGATAGTCCTGGGAATTTTTTAGCAACCCATCTTTTGGTCCCTCTTCCCCCTTGGGAATACTGATAATCCATAAATTCAGTTGCTCCATGAAGTCTTTAACATCTCAAAGACTTTGCTTATTCACTTTTATTCTCTTTTTCTTTGTTTGTCTGATTGGGTATTTTAAACAACTTGTCTTTAAGTTCTGAGATTCTTTCTTCTTTCTAGTCTACTCTTAAAGATTTTGAATGTGTTGATATTTCTTTTGATGAAGTTTTTAGCTCCAGAATTCTATTTGGTTTGTTTTTGTCTTTATCTTGTTGGTAAATTTTTCATTCATACCCTAAATTGATTTTCTGATTTCTTTGTACTGATTCTCAGATCTCTCTTCCACATTATTGAACTTCCTTAGAATAAACATTTGGAGTTCTTTATCTGGCATTATGTAGGAAATGTTTTTGATTGAGATCTGTTGCTGGATAATTACTGTAGTACTTTGGTAATGTCATATTTCTTTGCTTTTTCATGTTTCTGTGTCCTTCCATTGATATCTAAGTATCTGATATAGCAGTCTCTTGTTCCAATTTTTAAAAATTGCTTTTAATGGGATGAGTTTTTCTGAAGATGTATATATGTTGTGGGTTGAGTAGTATACTTTGACTTTGATTTTAGTTGTCTACAGAACATGATTTTTATGTGATTTTTTTGCAGTACATGGTGTCACTGTTATCTTTGATTTCCTTGATAACTTAGGGAACAGTTATTAGTTGAGGGTGTGGTGAAGTTTTGCTGGGGACTGGAACATAAGATAAGTCAGTCTTTGGACCCCAGTGGTGGAAGCAGGTGGCTGAGTATTCCTGATTTTAGGCCCCGGAACAGTTGATATTGGCAACAGTCTTAGTGTATCTTACTAAGACCAGTTCTTGAGGCTTCAGGTAACTTGCTCAATAGCTAGGAGTTGGAGCAGAGGGCTAGGTTGGTATGGATTGGTGTGCTGTGGGAGGTGGCAATAGTGGTACTGCAGTTGTCCACTAGGACCCAAGAGCATTGGTGTTATTGGTAACTGCAATGTATTGAGCAAACTAGGCCCCAGTCCTCCAGCTGTCTGTATCAGGGCAGTAGGTATTTGCCTAAATGTGCTTCAGAGAGTTTGGTCTCCCCTGTCCCTTCTCAGCCAGGTGATAATTGGACCAACATCACCTTGAACTCAGCCTGAGGGTGGAGCACAGCCCAACATTAAACTCATAAAAGAGAGTCAAGCATGGTCTTGCAATCAACGAGGGAAGAGCCACTTTCAGGCAAGCAGCACTGGCAAGAAACTATGGGAGTTGGTCTCGCATGATTAATAGAGCAGTGAGGACTGTCGTAAGTGTGTATAGAACAACTTGAGCTTCCCTATCCTTCCTCAGCTGGTGGGGCTACAGCTGCTTCTGCCTAAACTCTGCCTGAGAGTGGGGTTCTGCTGAGCTTTAAACTCCCTAATAAACTCCCAGAGAAGGTGAGGCCTCTTCCAGGCAAACATCATGGACAAGCTGCTGGGTGGAGCACCCTTCACTCCTGCCTCAGTCTCACTGCAGTGTGTAGAGGGTGGTGGAAATTGTTCTAGGAGTATGTAGAAATGTTTGGGCTCCCTTTTCCCTCCTCAGCTGGCTGAGACTGCAGGTGCATTAGGCTGAACTCAGCTGAAAGGTGGGGCACTGCCAGCTTCAAACTTCCAAAATGGTGCCCTGGGAATATGACTAGAGAGGAAAGGGCCCTCTTGTGCTATAAGAAAATTGCAGAGAATGAAATCCACTCTAGACTTGGTCCCACAGCAGCTGGCTGCAGTATGGTGTGCACTATACTAGATGCATGCTGGAAAGCCTGGTTTCCCTGTTCCTCTCTAGCCAAGGGCTGTAGTAGCATCAGTTCAAATTCAGCTTGAGAATGGGATATAGCCTGATGTCAAACTCTCAAAATGGTGCCTTAGACCTGTGACTGGAAAGGCTGGGGCCCCACCTAGGCAGGCAGTATGGGAGGGAAACTATAAAATGCTGTCCACTTGTGTCTCAATCTCAACAGCAGCCCACAGCAGGGTGGTGGGGACCTTCCCAGGGTGCATGTGAGCACCTGGGCTCCCCTATCCCTTTATCCCATGGTTCTCCAATATCTATGATCTCAAAATGGGACCAGGCTCAAACTTCTCTAGAATCAGATGCCTGTGAGATTCTGCATGGGTTCCCTTTCTAGAACAATCTGTCTGCGTAATCTCCAAGTAGCCTTCTACTTTAGATCTGAGACCTGTGTGGGTCAGGGGTTTCTTTTATAGCCAAGATCATAAAAGCTCATGTTGGAGAGTGGAGTTCTGGGGGGCTTTTCTCTTACTATTACTCATGTTCATAAGCTTCTTCCTGCTGTTAACAAGTCCTCAGCTTGACAAGTTTTCCTGAACCTTCTGCCTACCCAATTTTGGTGCTTCTCATTGCTTCCCTAGTGAATCATAGTGTCTCCCTTAGATGATCTGTTTGAAGTGTAAGAATATGCTTACTATTCTAGTTCCTCTCCATGGAGGAGACGCATATTACCTGATTCTAGGTGGTCATCTTGATTCTATCACAACAACTATGTTTGGGTGAGGAAAAAATATTGTTCAGAAATATTATGTAACTTTCACAATATATTCTAATACTAAATGGAAGAATTTAATTTGAACTTAAAACCATCTTCCTCCAAAGCCTGTTTTCTAATTTAACCACGTTATAGAGGTAAAATGAATAAAGTTCCACATAAAGCTAATGTAGACAGAATAAAATAAGATTGGCTTATTAGCTAGGCCAGGGGCATTATGAGGAGAAGTTTCCTCTGTGCACATAACTGGGCAAAATTATTACATGATAAGAAAGTAACATGCTCAAGATTTATCATATATTCCATTGCTGGATAATCAATTTCAAAGGTAACAAAAAATAAAAGTATTTTATTTGATTAAATTGTGATGTTGTTATTCTCTTAATATTTTCATGAAACTTTGGCACCTTTCAGGATCTTGTGATCAGAGAAATTCAGACACTCAAAAGTACAAGAGAATTAGCTAAGAGTCTTTTTTACCATTTACCTGATTCCTGATTCTCCTCTTTTATCACCTTGAAATGTTTTGGATCTCAATTCCACATGACAAAGAAGAATGATTAGACATATAAATAGAAATAATAACAAAATTTGATGAATGATATGAAAAAGCTATGTATGGTTACATACATGAGATTATAGAAGTGGATCCTGACTTGGAGGTAGAGGGAGTCAATAAAGGTTTCTGAGGAGAAATGATATTGTGTTGACTCTTGAAGGAAAGAAGCAAGTCTAGAAGTTAAGAGAAATAGTGGTGAAGTGAGTCGGTGGAGATCACTCAGAAGCAGACAAAAATATCAAATATTTAGCAAGCACATGAATCATGTGACAGGTGTCTCTGAGTAGTAGAGCATGGACTACGAATGGAGGAATGTTAACAGATAAAGCAAGACCCAGACTAGAAACTAGCCCATGCTGAGGAGTTTGAATTTTATCCTGAAAATGAAAGAGAGTCATTGAAGAGTTTTAAGGGATTAACAGGCTCAAATCCTCATTTTGAATGACATAGGAAGAGAGTGATATCTGAGAGAATAGGAGGAAGCAGGTGTGGGGTCCAACAAAGAGGAGCAATGCAGGAGGTCACACCTGGGGTGGTTAAAGTTAGCAGAGTTTGATGATCATGTGGATGTGGTGTGGACAGAGTGGGAGAATTAGAGAATGATGCCCAACTTTCCAACTTGGACACTTCAGAACATGAAGCAGAAGGATGCAGGAAGAAACTGAACAAGTTCTATGCCATCACTGGCTAACCCTACTTTAAGACAGATCTTACAGTGACCTGAGACTACTACGACCATTTAATATTCTCTGGATTGACCTTAGTCTGTCTTCCATCATTACAAAGAACAATGAATGTTACTTTGTAGATGTACTAAGACACAAATAAATAGAGACTCATATGGATAGACTGCTTAATAAGCCAGATTTTATTGTATTTCTCTCTCAAAATAAATATTTATATGTTTACCTTTGATCTCGTAGAAAAAGCAAGAATTACAGAACTCTAAGGGTTCATTTCCACAGTTATGGTTAATACCTGAAAAACAGAGTTGCCTCTGAGATTTTAAAAGGAATAAGTAAATAAAAGTTCAGCAAGTGCAAACACTGAGAAGCAATGGATAAATTGTGCAAAAAATAATTGAATCCTATTCTTCCCCTCCACCCACTGGCCTCTTCGTTGCTGTGTGTTATAAGTATTGCCATTCATTTTACCATAATGACTAGGAGGCTGACTGCAGCTCTGTTCCTGATACAATACTCCCTGTTTCACAAAAGCCCTTGGGATGAGAAAATCAAATATAGAATTTGCTGAAGGGCACAAATATCAGCAGTATTCTGCTATCCAAATCCAACCTAATGACGTTCGGCTGAATCTGGGATGTCAAAGATGCTATTCACCCTCAGTGACAGTTGCTTCTGCTTTTTCCTTTTCCCATCAGACTTTTTTCAAGAGGAGGATATCTTTTGACTTGGTCAGTTACTAAAGTTCACTGAAAGAAGAGATATGAAGAATGAAGTGATTTGTGTGCAGGCACAGTTTTTGGAGGTTATGCCAATTCTTGCTTAAGACAACATGCTTCTGACTTAAGAAATTGACACAAACTCAAGCTGCTCAGTCTTTTCTTTCTTCTCAACAGATCTTTACCTGTATGGCAAAGTTGTAACTGTATCTTATTTTAATAAGAGTAAATATAGGTATTTCTCATTCTGACATAGAGCCGGCATCACATTTTAATTATATGGGAAGACACTATGTTTGATATAGTCCATTAAGTTAAGAAATACTTTAAAACATTATCTCAAGATGAAGACTTGAAGATGATAGAGTAATGGTATTTTTATTTCACTCCCCTCCCTTGAAACTCACTAAGCTATTGACATGAATTTTGAGAAAACAAAAGAATAAAAGGAGACAAATCTCTCTGTAATGAAATGAGAAAATTCCATACCACAACCTAAACACATTTACCTAATGTTCAGTCTGGGTTAGATGACGGGCCACAGGAAAGCCAAATGCATGACTTCTTAGAACATAAATAATTTACACATGTCCCCAAACCTCCTTGATGAGGAAGTCTCCCTGTGGACTTTCTTTCTTTCTTTTTTATTTTAGAGACAGAGTCTCACTTTGTCACCCTCGGTAGAGTGCTGTGGCGTCACAGCTCACAGCAACCTCCAGCTCTTGAGCTTAGGTGACTCTCTTGCCTCAGCTTCCTGAGTAGCTGGGACAACAGGCACCCACCACAATACTTGGCTATTTTTTTGTTGCAGTTTGGCCAGGGCCGGGTTTGAACCGGCCACCCTCAGTATATGGGGCCAGAGCCCTACTCCCTGAGCCACAGGTGCTGCCCTCCCTGTCGACTTTCAGTGAAAGAGAGAAGGCAGAAAAATGGACAGATCGTAACACAGAATGTCTGTGAAATATAGCAAACAATTTTCTCCTATTTTCTCTTGGATGGCCAAGTTTTTGTCTGTCTTGTAAACTGAATATTTTTGCCTGGATTTTTAAATTTTTATTTAAATTTTGAAAATAATTTATCTTGTTTTGGTATTGCCTTTTTAAGGCAGGGTACCTATGGTGTAGCCAAATATATATATTTTCTATCTTTAGTGCTGTATTTAGAAAACTTTATCAATTCTGATATTTTTTCCAAAATGTTAATTCATCTGCAACTCATCTTAAAATTTACCTTTATAACAAAATCACTGGTTAACCGTGAAGTGAACCTACCAGCCTCTCTGCTGTCACCTTTATCACATATTAACTTCTCATTGACCTTTCTTTATAGCTTTTTTAAGTGATTGTACGAGATCTATAGTGTTAGTAAATAATTGTTATTTTTGGTACATATTGAAAATGACATTGTGATCGGGTAAAACAAGGTAAGGGGCATACTGAAATACTTGGGGGACTGCAATGTACTTCATTCCAGCGAAATTAAAGGAGGGTAAAACAAGGAAGCAAATATGGAGAAAAGTTAATAGCTGCTGAGGCTGGATAACAGGCAATGTTGTACTCTGCATGTGTGAGCATGTTTGAATCTTTCATGATAAAAACTTTAAGAAGAAGATTAAATTGACATCATAGTGTATCTGTTACCTTGGATTCATTGCTTTTTAGTAATTGCAGGTCTGTTCTTTTATCTCAATTTATATTATAACCTCTCATCTGAGTTTGCCCTTTCCCTCAGCTTTGGCATTCAGTTTTATCTTTTCTACTTTAGCTTCTTGGCAAACTGCTGGTGCTGCCGCCACACAGTGGCTTGGAGTGGCTTGCATCAGCCGTGCTGCTGCCTGGTAGACTGTCCTCCTGAGAGAACAGAGGGCATTTCTGGAGATCCTTGACTGGCCTCTTTCCCTCAGTTGTTTTCGACTAACTTCTGCTCCATGGTCAAAGACATAAAGTTATCCTTTCAATCCACTATTATTATTTTGCTACCCTTCTTCAGCGGAAGCACTCAACTAACTGACTTTCTGTTAGTAATAATTATATACCCTCATGCTCATAGCAGTAGTTATCCTCCTGCCCTCTCTTTCAAATTTCCAAACAACAAATTGCACCTAAAAAAGCCTTGTAGAATTTACTAAAGAAGTTCCTATGGTAGATTATGCCAATAGAAATGTCCCCACAGGATTGAGTTGCTTCTCTTACGTATGTCTCCTTCTTCTTATTCTCATTCCAGAGAGTAAACAAAGAGCAAAACTCAAGTGGCAGAAGGTCAGAACTGTCCCATAATAATATTGAGATCATATTTTTTTCTAGGCCTTTTGTGAATTGCTTTGCATATTATTTTCATTTTGTCCTCAAAATATTCACATATTTTGCCATATATAAAGCATACTTTTTTGCCCAAATTTTTGAGGGAAAAATAAGGATGTGCATTATGCATACTTTATTAGTAACAATTCTGTGTTTATATAATTTTTTTTATTAAGTCATAGCTGTGTACATTAATGCAATCATGGGGTACAATGTGCTGGTTTTATATACAATTTGAAATATTTTCATCAAACTAGTTAACATAGCCTTCTTGGCATTTTCTTAGTTATTGAGTTAAGACATTTATATTTTAAATTTAGTAAATTTATTATAGTAAATTTAAATTTAGTAAATTTAGTATATTTAAATTTAGTAAATTTCACATTTTCATCTTACCCTTGTAAGATGCACCACAGGTGTGGTCCTGCCAATTACCCTCCCTCCACCTATCCTCCCCCCTTCCTTTCCCCACCCTCCCCACCCTCTCCCCTTTCCCCATATTCTTGGGCTATAATTTCATAGCAGGGCTGAGTATATTAGATACTTTTTCTTCCATTCTTGAGATACTTTGCTAAGAAGAATATGTTCCAGCTCCATCCATGTAAACATGAAAGAGGTAATATTGCATGGAATATTATGCAGTAAAGGCTGCATAATATTCCATGGTGTACACAATTTATTGATCCATTCATGGGGTGATGAGCACTTGGGCTTCTTCCATGACTTAGCAATTATGAATTGGGATGCAATAAACATTCTGGTACAAATATCTTTTAAAAAATGCTCATCATCCTTAATCATCAGAGAAATGCAAATCAAAACTACTTTGAGATATCACCTGACTCCAGTAAGATTAGCCCATATCACAAAATCCCCAAACCAGAGATGTTGGCATGGATGTGGAGAAAATGGAACATTTCTACACTGCTGGTGGGAATGCAAACTAATACGTTCCTTTTGGGAAGATGTTTGGAGAACACTTAGAGATCTAGAAATAGACCTACCATTCGATCCTACAATTCCTCTATTAGGTATATATCCAGAAGACCAAAAATCACATTATATAAATGTTTTTAATTTTTATTTATGCTTATAAATGAAAGTGTAACTCTAGAAAGCAATAACAATATCCATGTGTAAAATAATACTCTAGACGCGGTGTCCGTAGCTCAGTGGGTAGGGCGCCAGCCATATACACCGAAGCTGGTGGTATTGAACTCGGCCAGGGCCAGCTAAAACAACAATGACAACTGCAACAACAACAACAACAAAAATAGCCAGGCGTTGTGGCAGGCACCTATAGTCCCAGCGACTTGGGAAACTGAGGCAAGAGAATTGCTTAAGCCCAAGAGTTTGAGGTTGCTGTGAGCTGTGATGCCATGCACTCTATCCAGGGCCACAGCTTGAGACTCTGACTCAAAATAACAATAATAATAATAATGATAATGATAATACCCTAGAATATGGTAATACCCCCTGCACACTACCCCCACCCCGGCAGCCCTCTCACTGGGCAGGCACTGCAGCTGTAGGAGCCTCCAGCCCACCTGTCTGACTGTGCTGGACACTGGCACTGCCTTCTTGGAAGTGGCATGCTGCACTTGCAACAGCATCACAACAGTCAGTGCGGAGATCTTGGCGAAAGGGGGGTGGAAGTGGCCATGCAGCAGCCCCTCCTGTTGTGAGAGGTGCCAGGCATGGAGCCAGTGTGCAGAGAAGCTAAGCGTGAGCTCAGGTGGAAGTGAGAATGGTCTGGACTACCTGACTGCCTGACCACCCTCAGCTGTCCCCTCCAGGCCCGCCATTGTCCCCACATCTTCTCTTTTCCTATTCCCACCCATGTCCATCACTGGGAACATGGTCATGGCCACTCCACTGAGAACCCCAGTAGATTTATTTCCTAGGAAGCTGATGTGAGTGGTCAGGGCAGGCCCTGCCTACCCCAGGCTCCTGACAGTAGACTCCTGCCCTTTCTGGGTCTCCTCCTTGCTTGTGCAGCTGGCTTCATTGTGAGGCCTCTGGGACACCATATTGAAGAGGATGACCCCTGAGCTGGGGTCTGGGAGATCTGGGATCTGAGACATGGTTCTATTAGTAAGTAGCCCACTGTTATGACCGTGGGCCTCAGTCTCCATGAAGTCTCTGCCTATGAGGAAACCTGGCAGTGAAGCACAAAAGCTTGGGGGTATCTGAGCCTAGAGACTGTAATTTTGAGCCTGTGATTTGTCCGAACCCCCAGGGTGCTGAGTTGCTATAATTTCCCAGACTTGCCAATAGGAACAACCATCTAGGATGCTTGTTAATAGAATGGATATCCGGGTCTTTCTCCTGGAGTGTATGTGTGGCTGTGGTTCACTCCTATGGTTCAGAAGTCTTGTTTGAATCAGTCTCCTGGGTGATTTGTAGGTTTTGGCAGTTTTGGAAAGCTAAATGTCATTCATTGTGACATTACTGAGTGCTCAAGGTCTGGATAGTTCAAGGAGGTCACAGTCTAGTCAGTAAACTGAAAAGTAAGTGCAGAGTACTTCACTGGGAAGGATTCCTCCTCAGTGTGGTATCCTTGAGGCCTCAAAGTGATGCCAGCTGTATGAGAGATGAGACAGCCAGGAAAGGACAGGGCAGGCGGGGCCCCTCACACTAGCTTCTCAGGAAATAATCCCACCAGGGTTTTCAGTGGAGTAGCCATGGCCACATTCCCACCAATGGTCACAGATGAGAGCAGAAAATGAGAAGATGTGGGGGCCAGGATGGGAGCGGTCAGGCACTCAGGCTGTCCTAACCCTTCTCACCTGCCTCCCGGGCTCGCTTCCGACTTCTCCACTGTGGCTGAGAATGCGGTGGTGCCCTGCACGGGCACTTCCATCTGACTTTAAAAAATTAAAATGAAGGATTTTTTTTTTTCCTGAATGTTTGGGCACAAAATATGGGTGTATAAATATACACGGCAAAATACGGTAATATATATTATGTCATCACCATTTTACAGATGTAGAAACTGAGAACCTGTGAGGATAAATGATGTTGCCCAGGGTAGTGAAGCTGATAAATGTCAGTGCAGGAATTCAGATTCAAGTCTGTCTGAATTCAAAGCTCATGCTGTTGAACACCATCTACCACTGCCTCACAAACCCTCATTTATTCAAAAGTCGCATCAATATTAAACACTCTTCATCCCCAGCCAGACCTGTCCCTTGTTGCTGGGTGAATAACTGTGCTGTTAGTCACCACCGTGGAAAGAAACCTTTGTGACAGTTAATGGTCTACATGCATGTAGGAAACTCAAAATAAAGCAAAATAGCCTATTTGCATAAATAGAATCTGCTCAAGTGTCAGGAAGCACAAGCTAGCAACAAATTTGAAGACAGGGCATAGGTGGCTAAAGCGCCAGCACTTCCCTCCCACTCACCTTGTCCCGGAAGCCTTTGCCCTGGGACCCTGAGACCTGCCAGAGAGCACGTCCTGTCAGATAGGCCCCATCTAGACAAACGTTGTCATTTGACTTTAGCGCCTTGCTCTGATCCAGATCAGTTCCAGGACCAAGCTTGACACCCAATCATGAGTAGAATTCGGTTTGACATGTACCTGTCTGTGAAAGCCAAGTTCTCACTCCCACCCGTGCCCACTTGACCCCCATAGCTTCATATGTCAGGATGTGACATCCCAGGTGTCAGCTGTAACACCAAGTGCACAGAGCTGAAGAAAGATGGGCAATGACAGCAGAGGCTCCCATGCCCGGCCCAAGCCTGGCACCAGGACCAGCCGCCTGCCTGGGAGGAGGGAGCTGAGGCTACCAGCTGTGCCGCAGGGCGGTTGGGGCTGCAGAGGCCCTTCAGCTGAGAGTCATGGAGTCTGGAGTGCCACTGTCAGAATTCGTCCTTGCTTAAGTGTTGTCTTCTCCTTATAAACTCTGAGTTACTCAATGTGAATTTAGATATCAAATAGTATTTCCCTTATTGGAAGTCTCCGGGGATGTAAGAGAGTAGACATGCAGTCACCAAAGACAAGATAAATCACAGCTTATCTGGGACTGACCCATGAGGCCAGGTTGAGGGAGCACATGTGCTTACTGAGCGTTTGGTAGGTATCAGCCCTATATTAGCTGCTCTGTATAAATTACATGATTTGATTATCACAACTGCAGAGCTTTAACAGGAAGCTGCTCAAGATAACACACCTAATAAGTGATGGCCCTGAAATCTGGTGCACGCCACGGCATCCTTTCTTTCTATGACACTTCTCCATCTGGGGTGAAGACAGCAGTGCTTGGTGCACCAGGTGAGTCCTCAGTCCTTTGCCTTATCTCTTCTATCAGGCATCCCAAACAGGTGATGGGAAGAAACGGTCAAATACAGGGTCAAAGCAGCCCCTGTACTTCCTAAGCCCCCAGGTTCCCATGACAGCTGAAAAGCACCCCTTCCCCACAGACATCCTCTGCAGCCCTTGGGACCCTGCAGGTTCCCAACTGACCAGGCAGGATCTTACCCCCATGGTGCTGAGGTCGGACAGTGATGACTTCCGGACACGAGGGTGTGTCAAATGCCTGGAGGGATCTTCTGCTTAATCTTTGCTGATACTGTTGGCAACAGTGGAAATGGCGCCATGGAGCGCCGTGTTCCCAGATTTCTGGATTTTTACTTTTTTAAATATTGAGGACCGTCACGTAGTTGCCAGTGTTTCCATTTGCCATGCAAATATGTAAACTGTTATAATAATTTCATAAAAAGAGAACTTTAAATATTAAAAATGTAGGAAAGGCATTATCTCATTATAAAAGGCTTCCCCAAGAAAGAATGCTGGCAAGCTTATGCTGACATGTTGATATGTCATTAGATTGACATTAGGGATCCCAATTAAGATGGAGAGTCAGGCTACCTGGGGTCAATCCCTGGCCTACTTTTCATCATCTACACGGCCCCAGGCAAGTCACATCACCTCTCAGCGCCTAGTTTCCTCCCCCGTAGGATGGAGTCACAGTACCTACCTTAGAGGGGCATCGTGAGGATAAAATGAAATAGTGAGAAATACAGATGAGGAAACACATTAATTTTCTCATCTGTTAAGTAAGGAAATTAGATAAAATGAGCTTGGAGATCCCCCAAACTATTTATGACTTCAGGAAAGCAGCCCAAGTCTCCTGGCTGGGCCACAGAGCATATGCCTCAGAGAGAAAATAATGTCCCAAAGAGAGAAAGTGAGTCTCAAAGACAGTAATATATCCCATAAGACCCAATACGGATCAGATTTGGGGTGAACTCCAGCAAATGCTCAGCCCCTCTTTTCCTGGTCATATTCATACATAAATAAAAGCAACCAGTGCTTGTGTCCTGTGCTTTGGCTGAGCTGTGGCTCCAGAGACAGCCTCGGCAGGTGTGTGGCCCACCTTGGGAAGCTGAGATCAGGGTAGGAAGAAAAATACAAGGACACACAGTTAAATAAAAGAAGCTTTCAACTCAGATCACATGACTGGTTTTGAGTTCACTGTTTGTACCAGGACCCGGGTCCCATCCCATCTCTACTGCCCTCTCTTCTAGACTGTGACACTCTTATGAGAGTCACAGCTCAGCAGAAGACAGAGGAAGAAGGTGCGCCCAGGGTGTGTGGCGTGTACAGTGCTTGTGCACTTGTGTGATGAAGGAGGCAGTGCAGGGCCTTCTTTCCTGCCTCCCAGGGCCTCATCCACCTGCTCGCCACTGGGAATGAGAGGCCCCACGCTGCTCAAGTGTGTCAGTGGGGCAGGAGTTGTTGACTTGTGCTTGCTTGCTCTGCCCTATGTGCAGAGAGATTTGCCATCAGGTATATGAGGCCAGAGACAGCTTAGGCAGGAGAAACATTTTGTAAAACTCAAAGAATGATTTAAACTGACTACAGACTCCATGCATAGAGCACCGGCTTGGATGCAGGTGCACTGATGGCACCTGTCTTTGCCTAACTGTTGGGCATCATCCTGTTTCCAGACTCCATTGCCACAAAACCTGGCCTGAGCCCAGACTCTTCCATAAAGAGAGTATTATAGATAGTCTTGCCAGCCCCAAGAAGTTTTGGAAGGCTAACAGTCATGTAGGGAAGGCTGTGAGTATGAGAGAGCGTGTGTGTGTGTGTGTTGGTATTACCCATTGGGAAAGAGGGAGGACAATCCATTAGTTTCTTAATGGGTCTTCAATATCAGCATGTTATCGGATACTGTTGTGATGATCATACTTCCAGAGTCAAAGTACAGCTGAAGGTCAGCATGCCCAAGAGAAGTGGCTTTAGGGGTTCTCACTAGGAAAAAAAGATTGAGCCGAGTACACGTCACAGCCTTACCCCCAACACACCTCCAAACCATTAACTGGCCTGGGAAGCTGCATCCAGCTCTACAGATTGCAGTACTTGGAAATATGTGTTAAGCAGCTCAGGGATGCACAAGTCAACAGGAGCCGGGGGTGGGCAGCAGTGGAGGCTTGAAACAGATTACAGACCTGGAGAATATTTCATCCTGCAGGAAGATAGGAAATATCAGGTTTCCTATCTGTTCTTGTAAGGTAAAGTTTGGGGCACATCCAAGGAGTGCAGGAGGCAGGTTTCTGAGCTCTTGCCTTATCCAGGGTCCCTCTTTTTTGTTTGTTTATTTCCATATATGAACTAGAGGCTTTCAAACAAAACCCTGCAAGTTGTATTGCCTTTTTCTTAGCAGCAGAGAGAGTTTCTCCAAAAGCCATCACAATTAAAATGGCATCCAAAGAGGCATCTGTAAGACAATAGAATAAAATAATAAAAAAGATAAAATAGTTCAAGGGGTGCACACACCATTCATCTCCTCTCTCACCTCGTGCTCCTACCTCTTTCCCCCCAGGAGGAACTGACTTTTAAAATATTGCAAATCTCGACAGGAAACCTGCTGAACATGCAAGAGTGAAGTATAATAGGGTCTGCTCTGTGCTTGATCACCTTGCTGCCAGTGGGGACACCTACTGTTGGAAAGAATGACAGGTGATATAAAAAGAGAAAGGAATAGCCAACAGGGTGAGCATCCTGGGACAGGCAGCACTTCAGAAAAATCTACCCAGTTAGGGAGGGACCTTCCAGGCCTGCCAGGGCTGCATTACAACAGAGAACTTTACTTCTCCTAGGGTGGATATAAGGGGACAGGTCTAGAAGAGCCTTTATGTAGGTTTCCATAAGCTCTAAACTTGAAAAAGTGTATATTACACAACACTGAACTGGGGCTGATCTGTTAGCCATTGCCCAGTGCACTGTGTTTGTCAGGTTCTCCAGAGAAACAACCAATAGAACATGTATGTACAGATTTATTTATTTCAGGAAATTGGCTCACATAGCTAGGGAGGCTGAAAAATCCCACAATGGAGACACAGGAAAGTCATAGGTATAATTTCAGCCCATGTCTGATGGTCCAAGAACTTGGAGAACCCAAGGGTGTAAGTTCTGATGCAGTTCCAAAGGCCTGAGAACCAGAGAGCTGAGGGTGTAAGTTACAGTCCATGTCTGAACCTTGCAATCCAAAGTGCTGATGGGGTAAGTCCCAGTCTGAGAGAAGGAGACCGACGTCTTGGCTCAGGCAGTTGGGCAGAGGGAATGGATCCTCCCTGGCTCAGCCTTTTGTTCTATTTGGGCCTCCAGTGGGTTGGATGAGGCTCACCAATGCTGGGACAGCCATCTTTGCTCAGTATGCAATTGCATGGCTAATCTCCTCCAGGAACACCCTTGCAGCCATACCCAGCAACAGGGCTTAACCAAATATCAGGACACACTGTGATCCAGTCAAGATGACACATAAAATTAACTATCACAAGCACCTATCTGGAAAATTTTGTCTGTTAACTGAAGTCTTAATGCATAAAATCCTGCAGACTGATCAAAGTGTGCTCTGGTTCTGCTGGCTAGTATGTAGGGGCTGCTGCCATTCCTCCTCTCAGCCCCAAATAATGAGATTCACTGGGCTGTCACTTTCTAATCTCCTGCCAACTTTTGAGTGTGAATGGACAAGGGCAGCAACTGTATTGGAGAAGGTCATGGTGACCAGCACCACCTGGATGCCAAATGCACCCTATCCTGTCCCAGTTGGTAATAGCAGCACTACCTTTTAACCTGAGTCAATGACCCCTGCCTCCTTGCTTGTTGTTCTCTGTCACAAAAAGCCCAGAGTTCGCAGACAGCAGCCATAAAAGGTAGTTCAATGGGGCTTGCTTTTTCTCTTGGAGAAAGCATTCTTTGTGAAACTAGGCTTCCAGAACCCATAGAGATGAGAATTATGGAAAGCAGGTGCACAGACTCCCAAAGTGGGTCATTGGGAGTGATGGGAGTGGGGTTACTCTGACTTCTTACTCCTTGTTTACAGATTCATGTATCCTACACATTAGGGACACAGCACCACATAATGGTCATTTGTTCAGAATATACACTATGTCCTAGAAGATGGTGCACTCCCATTGCAAGGTATCATTTCTAAGCTGGGGCTGCCTCCAAAAAAATTTGTTCTATCACTGTGAAGTCAGTAGTATCTGCATGGTATTGAGTGTTTGTTTGCTCACTGCAACCTCCCTTTCCCCATAAATAGGGTTCCTTGGTCCAATGATACTATGTAGACTCCTCTGTCAGCAGATCACATGCTTCAGAAGCCCCCAGAGAGTGGTCCCTTATTGTTGTCAAATCCTGTGTTGTCAAGTTGTTACCAAGGGGTTGGTCTGTCTCCTTGAGGGATGGAACCTTATTGGAGAAGGGGCTGTTTGTCTATGTTGTCAGCAGAGACATTTGTCAATGGCGGTAACTAGACTGGCTGTGGTTAGTGGGAGCCCATGCTGCTGGGCCTCTTCCCTGCTACCACAGCCATTCTGTCTGTGTGCCCCTTGTGCCTGCACTGGAGCTGGCCAATGAGAAGAGCAGCCTGGTGTCACCTGTTCTCAGAGTCTTTCTGTCTATTTGATTGCTTGGTGAGTCTTCTGCAGTGGATACTCTTGGGATGCAAAGATATTCATTTTCTGTGCCCACTCTCTCAAGTCTATCCACTTATGTCCTTCCTAGTCTTTTAGTCTCTGATCTCCAAATGTCTCTTCTTCCAGACTCCTAACCACTAGCCAAGCCATTTGCCATGCTGTGAGTCTCCAAATAATTTTGCCTCGGTCCATACAAAGGAGATGGCCAGTGAATCATTCAAAGTTCTACTAACTGGAAGGATTTCTTTGCACCACTCTATTTCTGAGCATGGTCTGAGTGTGGGTGCAGCCCAGCTGCCATGCTGTGCTGAGATGTTTCCTCCTCAGCCACCTCATCATAAGGGGCTCCTCAAGTAATCAAAGGTGTGAGCTGAAGGAGAGACACCCTAGGGTCAAGATAGGGGATAATGTGGGCATCTGGGCCATAGGCTCATGCAGTTACTGTGCCCTCTGAGCCTTTGTATCTGAGCTGGACATACCACTTCCATCTTATGAGGGATAACTATAGCGCCACTGTATTTTGAAATGCAGTGGGTTTCACTTAGGAATCCAGCCTAGGATAGGCTGTCTGGCCACACGGTCATTTGGTATCCTATGATACTTATCTCTCCTAAGTCCCAGTAGTATACTTGAGCTCTTTTTCAAATAGTGTATAATTCACTGACGCAGAAGGCATGATCTTTTTGCAGAATTTTCTGGAATGGCCATTCCAAAGAATGTCACATTCATCCACTCTATTTTTTTTTTCATCCACCCTATTGATGAGGTCATTTTAAGAAGTAGCAGGTGCGGCATCTGTGGCTTGAAAGAGTAGGGCACTGGCCCCATATGCTGGAGGTGGCGGGTTCAAGCCCAGCCCCAGCCAAAAACTGCAAAAAAAAAAAAAAAAAAAGAGGTAGCAGGAACTAGCAGCAATGCTGGAAGCCCAAATAAGACACCTGTGCTTCGTGGCATAGGGCATAAAACCTATGAGTATTTAGAGGCCTCTTCCATATTATGGATTTTTTAGAAGTTCAGTGGTATGGGGCATGTTTGGATTGCCCCTCCAAAAATAATGGCAAATTATTTCAATTATTTCAGTTCTGGTCCTGGAGCAAGATCACAAATACACTTTGTTATCGGCCCACGTGAATGTGGACTGTTTGTTGTCCTTCTTCTTGATAGGGACGGAAAATAACACAACCTAACATCAAAGACTGCATTTCGTATACCTGAGGCTATGTTAATCTGCTCTAGCAAAGATACTGCACTAGCATACAGCAGCTGCGATTGGGATGAGTTTATAGGAATACACTATCATCCACTAGGATCTTTCTACTTTTTATTGGGACTAAAATGGAAAATTAGAGACATGGTGAAGCCACCATCCCTATATCCCTTAGGTTAACAAGCATTGCATTAATCTCTTCCACTTCCATTTACCCTAGGATGCAACGTTGCTTTTGATTTACTATTTTGGTAGGGAAATGAGATTAAAGGAAGAGAAGTTTTAGATGCTTGCAGTTGGGCTTCCTCACCACAAAAGCTCTTACCCTCCAATCAAAGGAACACTTTGATTGGTGAGGTTTCTACCAACTACCAAGTGTATGCATTTCAATTATTCATTGAGGAACTGAGGAAGTGACTAGATGAGGGTTCCTGGACCCAGTGGATGTACTGTGTGCAAATGTACCTGAAGGATGCACTAGGAACCCTGCTCAGGTCACAGAAGACCATGATGACTGTCTGGGTCCCAGATGTCAGTGTTAACTTGGGACTGTATCTAACAGTCCTCAGAATAGTCATGTGGTCTTCTTCCCCCAGCATATAATTACCTGAGTAAATGGCCAAGGACCTTTCAGGAAAATAATGGGAAAAATCATTATTGTATATACATTCTATAAAATTTGAAGTCTTACCACTTGAGGACCTGGTATTTTCCTTCTGTCACTAGGTTCTTCACTAGGTTCTGGATGCCAAAGGGTACCTCATTCTACTGACCATCTCCATAGCTCCCTTAGTGTGTGGTCCCACCGGCTGGACTCCAACCTTGTCACTCACTGAAATAATTACACTCAGAGTTAGTGAGATGTCATTATCCAGTGTCCAGGGAACTCTGGGAATGGGCAGCCTGCTGTCTCCTGAGATAGCTTATTCTACCCAACTCCATGGAAATCCTTTCTTTAAAGCAGAAATATACTTCCTGGAATTTCTATTGATGTAACACACCTTTAGATGTTTGAAGGGAGCTGCCGTGAAACCATCTCCTTTACTTCCCTCACAATGACTAGTTTCTCTTGCTTCTAGACTAGTGATTCTAGATCAGTGATTTTTCAAACGGTGTGCCATGAAAATTTTTAAAGATCATTAATTAAATTATTTTCAAAAGAAGTTCAAACCACAGTAAGTATATTCTATTTTTTACCTTCCCTTTTTTTTTGGATCAGCATAGTTTGAGTGTGCTGGAAAAGTTTAGCTATAGGTTTAGGTGTGCCGTAAGATAAAAAAGGGTGAAAAGCACTATTGTAGACTAACCTTGAGGTTTGGGTGGAGGGAGGGTGATGGGTTGGGCCACATCTATGGTGCATATTTTTATCTATAATAAAAAAAAAAATAATAAATAAAAAAGAAAAGAAAAAAGAAGTAGGCCTTTACATTTGTTAAGGGGTCAAAATGCTAATCCCGGGTTATCTGAAGGGGAAAGAGCACACGTGTTCCATTGAAGTGAGGCAAAGCTGCGATAAAATAATGATAAAAATAGATAACATGTGTGAAGTGTTTACTACGTGCCAGGCCCTGTGTAAGGCACTTTATTGTGTAGAGAATGGAATACTCACAAAAACCACTCATTTATGCAAGAAATATTTATTAAGCACCTAAATCATTCTAGAAACTTAGGACAGAGCAGTAAAAAATTTAAAAAAAAAACAACCAAAAAACTGCCCTTATAGAGCTTACATTCTAGAGGTTGAAAACAAGCAATAAATAATTGAGTGCCATATATATAGTGTGTGTTAGGTGTTGAATGTTAAGGAAAATAATGAAATGAGGGAAGAAGATAAGAAATATTAGATGGTTTAGATATAGTGGTCAACAAAGTTCTCACTAAAAGGTACATTGAGTGAGATCTGAAGGAGATAAAAGAGGGACCTTTGTGGATAACTGGGGAAGAGTGTCCCACGGAAAATGAGCAATAAGGGCACGACCCTGAGGTAGGCATTTAATATGATCAATTCCATTTTGTAGATGGTTAAATGATTTGCCCAAGAGCCCACTTCCTGAGGATGGAGCCAGGATTCAAACTGAGGTTGGCCTGACAGTAGAGCTGGCATGTCGAACACCTTCTAAGTGATGGAGGGTGGGTGACATTAGACCATCTGGAAATGCTCTTTGCTACAGATGATGACACAAAAGCCTAGAAGCAGGAAGCTGCTTGCTCAGATGAAATGTGGATGATGGTCGAGCTGAGTGGGACTGGAGTACTGTCATTTCCATTCCACCACCCTTGCCTCCAGAATGCAGACATTTATCCTCTAACTATAATAGAAATACTTCCCCAACACATTAATGGACGCGATAAAACTTTACCAATGTATTTTGCTGATAGGCATTTTAAAGAGTCTTGCCTTGAGCCAGCTGCACCAAATGATGTCTCTGAGCTCTGGTTTCTCACGTTGGCAGCAGTGGGTTAGTAACAAAGTGTAGGGCATGGAGTTATACCTACACTTGAAATCGGGCTCCACACTTTTCTGGCTATGATCTTGGGTATGTAACTGAGCATCTCTGACTCCCAGTATCATCATCCAGAGTGTGAGGAGAGGAATGCCTCTCACATGTGGTGGGGATTAGGTAAAATCATACATGTGCAGCACTTCACGCAGTGGCTGATAGCTGTGAAATGCTCTGCATTCTTTCCCCTGTGGAGTTAGTCGTCTAACTCCACACGCACAATTCTTGCTTTCTTATTATAACTTTTTGAGAGTTCAGAAGTTGTCTTATACATCTAGCTGCTCACTGCATTTTATATGGGGGTGCACAGTAAATGCTTACAAGTGATTATTTGATCGCTAGATTAGTGGGGAAGAGAGAGTGATAATTGCTTTGTGGCTTTGTCAATGCAATAATCATCTTGTTGCAACATCTGCCAGCTCATTGCTATCCAGAGTTGTTTTGGCTGATATGACTGGCCAGCAGGTACCCTCTTACTTCTTCAAAATCTGTATGTGTCATTCTGGAAGAGAGGCCAATTTCCAGGTAGAGGAAGACATTTCTTCAGCCAAGATAAGAGGAGTAGCTGTCATCACCTGGACGTCCAGGCCATCAGTAGGTTCTTGCAATTTCCTGGTAAGAAGGAAAAAAAAAATCTAGTTTAGCTCACAGCTTTAACCCCCCTCTACCCACAAATCTTCCTCAGGACTGCTATCAAAGAGTCAAATTGACCTATTCCAGTTTTTATTTCTTTTGCCCACCCTCTGGCAAGATCTCAATGAGCAGCTAAGCAGCTGAAAATAGAAGGAGAAGGCCTGGATCTAGATGGTTCAGGGAATGGTTCAACAGCCACCAAAAATTGAAGTTACTTTTCATTCCTATAAAGTGGAAAAGAATGGTCCATGATAAATATTAGAAATAGTTCAATAGAGAAACTTGTTTAAAATTTCTTTTTAAGAAAGAAAAAAAAAGATTTATTTGTGTAGCCCCTTCTGCATTAGCTTGTTTAATCATCACAATAACTATATGAAATAATTACTGCCTACGTTTTACAGATGAGGCAGCTGATCTTAATAATATTAAATAACTTGCTCATGTTTACACTTCTGGTAAATTGCAAACCTAGAACTTGACTCTGCACCCTTAATTTGAGTCCAGTGGTTTCCTCTTGCACCTTGTTTTTCTGCCTCTATCTAAAAAAGGCCAATGAAGAAGAATCTCTCCTGATCCTGTCACAGGTCAAGTTACGAGATGCATTTTACAATTATGTCCTTTATTTAGTGAATCATACATAGAACCCAGACTTAATATAAAAATATTTTCAGAGAAAAAAATAGTTTTTCAGAAGTTAATAATGCATCTAGGATTAATTTGTCCTTGTTTCTGAATAGCTGAGAACTCAAAGGTATTGAGCTTTATGCCCAGTCACTACAGAAGAGGAAGGTCTCAGTGTTCCCTAATCTGTGGCCACAGATCAACTCTGGGGGAAAGGGGGGGAGAGAGAATGAATATGAATGCATTGCAAAGTTGCAAAAAGAGCCAGGAATTCTAACTCTGAGCTCACATACTGGCCAGATTCAGCTTTTTATTTTTATTTTTATTTTTTATTTTTTTTAGAGAGACAGAGTCTCACTTTATGGCCCTTTGGTAGAGTGCCGTGGCATCACACAGCTCACAGCAACCTCCAGCTCCTGGGCTTAAGCGATTCTCTTGCCTCAGCCTCCCAAGTAGCTGGGACTACAGGAGCCCGCCACAACACTGGGCTATTCACAACACTGGGCTATTTTTTCATTGCAGTTTGGCTGGGGCTGGGTTTGAACCCACCACCCTCGGAATATGGGCCCGGCGCCCTACTCACTGAGCCACAGGTGCTGCCCCAGCTTATTTTTTTAAAAAAATAAATCAATCGGTCAGGCGTGGTGGCACACGCCCGTAATCCTAGCTCTCTGGGAGGCAGAGGCCGGTGCATTGCCCGAGCTCAGAGGTTAGAGACCAGCCGGAGCCAGAGTGTGAGCCAGAGTGAGACCCCGTCTCTACCAAAAAAAGCCAGGTGTTGTGGCAGGTGCCTGTAGTCCCAGCTACTTGGGAGGCTAAGGGCAAGAGAATGGATAAAGGAAGAAAAGAAAAAAAAAAAAAAGAAAATTAAAACAAAAACCTTCAAACTAAGATAAGTGAAAGCCAGTTGAAAGCAAAATTCAAAATAAATAAATAAATCTATCAATAAATTTCTAAAATATTTATTATGTGGGCAATATTATTTATATTATATATTATATATTACATATAATGTAATATTTATTACATATAATATATAAATGTAATATTTATTATATTATAATATATAATAAATATTATAAAATATTTATTATGTGGGCAATATTATTATTATATATTATTATATTATAAATATTATGTGGGCAGTATTATTATTATTATATTATTATATTATATTATAATTATATATAATTATAATAATTATATGTTATTATATTAAATAATTATATATTATACTAATTATATATTATATATAATCGTAATATTGCCCACATAATATTTTAGAAATTTATTGATAGATTTATTTATTTATTTTTATTCTCTCTCTATCTCTCTCTCTCTATATATATAGATAAATATAAAATATAATTATTATAATATTATAATATTATTATATGTGGGCAAATATTAGAAGGAAATTATGATAAATGAGTATTATTAGGTTAGCATGATGGAATTATAATGATACTTAGTTCATTTTTACATATTTTACAATGGTTTTATATTATTTTATGTAAGTTACTTTACTGGATGATCTGAACGTACCGGTTTGCCCAGGGCTAGGTTACCCCTACCAACTCCCAGTATGACAATTGACTGAATTAACAGTGTTAGAAGACTAATTCACTTTGTAATTTCTCATTCAGTTCACTGATGTTTATAATATATTTAGGTAGCATGCCAGAGCTTGAGCAAGGGGGGACAGTTAACTCTCTTGTCTGCAGATGAAGAAACTGAGGCTTAGAGAACATCCTTCCAAATTTAAAGTACATAGTATTGCATACAGTATGTCCTACCCTTTCCGGTTATAATTTTAGGCTGCCCTATAAAATAAGAACACCTATTCCTCTCGACGCTCTCAGTGGTGTCCTTGATTATAAAATACTTTGCTTCAGTTCAGTAGAAAGTTCTCCAGCCCTTGGTGTTAAGGGCTTAGGCGTAAACTTGAACTATAGAGTTTTCAGGAGATAAAGAGAGATATTTACACTATACAAGTATGAACTGACACATGGATAATTTTAATAATAGGGTTATAATTCACTTGTTTTCTCACTAGAAAATTTTGTTCCATGATTTAAAAATCTGAGGCAGAATCTACCAGGAGAAAAGAGAGAGGTGTGACTGGGTTTTGGGGGGCGGGGCACAGGCAGACTCTCTGCCCAGACTCTTTGGCCCTTAAGCGTGTGCTCTCTTGGGGTAGCCTTTGCTTTCTCAGAAGCAGCATAGTGACTCACATTCAGGCAGCACAATCTATAGTGTCCCCAAAGTTGCCATACATAGGGGGAAAACAAGAAATTGTAGGTAAATGTACCTTTATCTACAAAATATTCATCACAACATTTTACGCAGCATTCTCTATGTGTTGGCCACCTCTTTATAAAATGTTGTGATGAATGTTTTGTAAATAAAGGTACAGCGAGCTACAACTCCCCATTTTTCCTATGTATGGCAACTTTTTGACACCCTGTAGCAGTAGGGTTAGAGGCCCAGGCTCTGCCAATTTTTATCTGTGTGATTTTGAGAAAATCACCATCTCTGGGGCCTCTATCTCATCTATCAAAGAAAAGCGTTTGACTTAAGAATCTTTACATCATTTGGATCACACAAAACTGACAATGGTTAACTTCAGCAGAAAAAGAGTAAATCAGAAACGCATCAAGTAGCTCTCAGCATTTTAGGAAGCCTAAATAATTAGCTTTGAAGAAAGATGGCAGCAAGACAGGCTGGTGTGGGATGTGGGGGTGTGGTAAGGGGGGGAGCTGGTGATAAAGGGCCACAGTGTAGACGCAGGTCTCATCAGGTGAGCTGCTGTTAAACTAAATGAATTCCTAACATGCTTTGTCCTTGTGTCTCTCTGCTCAAGTCCCAGAGTCCCTGATGCTGGCTGGTTGGCCCAGAGTAAGTCTATGTATCCAAATCTGAACAGGAAGACAGTGGCCAGCTTAATCTATAGCCTCGACCAAGACTGCACACAGTAGCAGAGAGGCTGTCACCAAGTAAACAAGCAGAGGCTGGGCAGCCAAAAATGTAGTCTCTTTGGATCTTTCTACTTCCCTCCTTCCTTTCTTCCCTCTACCCTCTCTATTTCTTCTTTAGGGCGCTTCCAAATATCAACTGGCCTTTATACTACATGGAGATTACATTTCAACACACAAGAGTGAGCTGTTTTCTCTTGGAAACCCCCCCAACTTCTCTCAGACTCCCCAGAGGACTCGGCTCCTCCTGGGAGGAGAAGGGGACTGCTGCCCTGGCTGCAGCTGGTACGGGAAAGGCAGACAGCAGCAGTGTTCACAAGGACCAGTGCCAGCGGGGCTAGGAGCATGAGCTCGGAGCAGATGGCTGGGAGAACAGTCCACTGAAGACCCCTCGGTACTGCTGCTAGCCAGAGGGGTTTCCTTTCAGAGTGTTCCCATTAACACATTTTCTTGGCTTTCACCTTTTGGCTGCTGGGATGAGTAGCTTTTTTCCTTTTCCAAACTGTCCTTATCAGTAAGGCAACAATAGCTAATTTAATTAGCTGATCTGAATGGCAGCCAGTTTGAGCTAATTTGGTTTTGCTAGTGTTCTCTGGTACATACAGAACTGATAAGCACACCTCTCTCCAGACAAACCCTGGGGCTTGGGAGGGGCCGTGAGAGTGACAGTGGCTCCTCCAAAGTCAGTCCTACACCTGTGGGATTTAGCATTTGACCAAAGGCAGGGTATTCCCCAAGGGCCTGTCACCTTTGTCAGCTGAAAGAGATAAAACAGACAACCAGGAAATTGCAAAGGCAAGGTGCCCAGGATGAGAGTTCTGGGAAGGAAACACTCCCGGTAGCAGAAAGAATACTTGGCCAAAAGATCTGGATCTCAGCCACTGAGGGACCTTCCTGGAATCACTTCCTCTGTCTCAGCACCCCGAGGGGCACTGTAATAACCATTGGCCTGCTTCCCTCACAGATGGGCTAGAGTGCCACATGTTGTAGAAGAGAGTGTTTTGACACATGTGAACAGCTGTGGCCACAGGGAAGGCTTTGATAATTAGTATAGTATCATGAGTGTATTCTCCATTTCTCAAGGACAGCATCTAAACGCCATCCAATACTCTTTGTGTCCCTAGCACCAAATGTGGGGTCTACACATTGTCAACTGGATGACAGAGAAATATGGGTATGAACAGAGGTGTGGTGACAGTTTAAGGTACAGGAAGGTCTACACACATCATAAAACATAAGCCTTTTTTCAGGTCCATATCATACCCTTCTCCATCATTGATTAAAGAAGAAAGCATCAAAGAGACACCCTGGTTATGTCAGATTTGTGGTCAATACATCAAAATTAGGCCAAATGCAGTGGCTCATGCCAGTAATCCTAACCCTTTAAGAGGGCAAGGTGGAAGGACTGCTTAAGGTGGCCAGGAGTTTGAGACCAGCCTGAGCAAGAGTGAGACCCCCCCCACCAAACCCAGTCCCTACAAAAAATAGAAAAATTAGCTCATCGTGTTGCTGAGAGCCTGTATTCTCTGCTACTTGGGAGGCGTAAGCAAGAGGCTCAATGAACCCAGGAGTTTGAGGTTGAGGTTGTAGTGAGCTGTAATGACACCACAGCACTCTAGTTTGGGTTAGCAGAGTGAGATTCTGTCTCAAAAAAAAAATGTTCTTCTAAACTACTGGCACCTATGCACACCATTCCCATTCCAAGTTCTTCCAGTGACACTTCCTCAGCCAGTTAAAGAAGAACGCCCACGATGTTTGTCTGGGGTCCTTTTCCCTTTTAAAGACAGCATTTCAATGGTAAAAGATTAGAGCATGCACGTACTCACGTGTGATAAATGGCATTTACTGGAACAGATCTGAAGACTTTTGGAGTGGGAAAGATCTATATGATACTATTATGTGTTCCAGTTACTTCGATGTGCCTTCTGACACTGTTATTTGGTAAAACTCATTTTCACCATCACAACCACTATTCTCACTCCACACACTCCCTAGGTGGCCTCATCCGCTCTGCAGTTTCAGCTGCATCCTCTATGCCGAGAGCCTGCAAATCTGTATGTTCAACCTGAGCTCAGTTAACTAGAAACACACTGCAAGTTGGAGGTCCCTGCCCCCCAGTCTGCTACTGCATCTCAAACTCAACATGACAAAAATTATCCTTATTACTCAAGTTTACAAAAATCTTTCATTTTTTAATTCTCTGTTTTTGTGGATGGTTCACATTTGCAAAGCCAGAACCCCACCGTTCCCTCCACACCTACTTGCAGTGACCGAGTTTATCGACTTCACCTTCTAAATACTTTTTGAATTCAGGTCTTTCTTACCACGAAATTCTTTTATTTGCACCTTTCATTCCCTATCCCTTCACTCCAAATAGGGATTTCTGAAAGTCAAAGATCCTATGCTTAGCAGTCAAATAAAAAAATGTTTCTTCACCTGAACTGAATCAAAATCATCTTCCCTCTGTTCCACCAAATTCTGACTCTCAAGTGAACACTCATGTACTATACTTCACAACCAAAGATTCAGCTGAATTGTTCTATTCTATTAACAGCTATTCCAATGGACTCTAAAGTTGACAGCCAATCCCCAAACTTGGGAAGACAATCTGCTTATCCAAGACTGTGCAGCCTCAGTGATGGGTCTGCCCCCTGGGTCTGCTCTAACACATGAGGCTCATACACACAATACCAAGAAGTCTCCCGGTGCTTCCAGTGAAGGCACACAGTCTTTTCTTTACAGATTCCTTGCCTTTGACTCTTGCTGCTGGTGTAGATCAGTCTTCATAAATTCAAATTACAGGTCTATGCCTATAACACACTTAAAGTATTTTCTATACCTTAATAATAATTATGCTACTTTGCTAGCTATTTCTTTAACTTTAAGTTACTGATGTAGTCGTCTATCTAGATTTTTTTTCCCCTGCAGCAATTCCCCTAAAAACTTAAGGCTAGTAAGTGATGTCACTGCATATTGAAAGACAGCCAAATCATAATGGAAAATGACAGAGTCTTGAGCCAGACTGCTTCAATTTAATGTCTGGTCCTACCACCCTTCCCTATTTCTTCATGTGTAATAATGGTGGGAACACTTTTCAGGCTTCCTGTGAAAATTAAAAGAGCTATTTCATATGGCACATTAAGTATTCTACTTGCACAACATTTACAGGCTATGGTTATATTAACCCTATTGAAGACTTAGAAGATATTGAAGGGATTTTGATGAAAATTTATTATAGAAATGTTTATTTTAATAGCAAAATCAAGTACTTACCATGTATAGATTCTGTGGTATGTAGTTTGCCTGTATTACTTCATTTAATTCTCTCACTAACCTTATGATGCAGTTCTAATTATACCCATTTCATTGATGGAAAAGCTAAGCCTCAGCTAGATTAAGACATTTACCTCTTGGCCCACTGATAATAAATGACAGAACTGGAATTTGAACTGTGACTAAGTCCAAAGCTGAAATAAAATACATGCTAATTATTCAAAATTATTATATCCTTTTAAATAAAACGAAGAAAAGTAACACACTTGGGTGAATCTCAAAAATAATTATGCTGAGTGAAAGAAGCCAGAGAAAAAAGAGTACACATGGCATGATTCCATTTATGTAAAACTCTAGAAAATACGAGTTCAATAAAGTGCCAGAAAACCAATCAGTGGTTTCCCGGGGGAGGGAGGGATGTGAGAAGGTAGGAGGGGGGGATTACCAAGAAGCCAATTTGGGGACATGATGGATCTGTTCATGGTCTGGGTTATGGTGAAAGCATCACTGAAGTGTACATGTATGTCAAAATTTGCCAAATTATACATTTTAAACATACAGTTTATTATATGCCATTACGCTTGATAAAGCTATTAATCCACAAACACACAGTGCTTGGGCTACTTTTACACCTTCAAGATGTTGCTCATTAAGCAACAGGTAAATAATCATTATTAAGAACATAGCCCAGTGATAGGCAAAAAAGCAAACTAAAACAAAACATAACAAAAAAATCCCCCCAAATCTCAAGTGTTAGGTCCTCTGAGTTCACAGGTAGTGTGACAAGATTTCCACGCAGTGGAAACCCAAGTTGTGGACCAACCTGGTTGTGACCTCCTCTCCCTTGAACTAGTAGTATGACTTTTGACAATTTAACAAAATCTTAGTGTTCTCAACTAAGGTGAGGACCATAAATGTGATAAAACTTGTTTCACAAGTTTGTCATAGGAATTGAATGAGTTCATGCTTATAAATCCATCAGGGGAGGACTCAGCACCTGGGGCCTCCTCCATCAGTGTATGATGGATGTTGTGAAAGTGCACGAAAGGTCTGCATGGTGCTTTCCAAGGCTGTGATGTCCTGGGTGAGTCAGAGCCACAGCAAGGGCTGAGGAGGAGCAGTTACGGGGTGCAGCTCCAAAGGAAGATGTGACTCCTAGTGTACAAATATGTGTCCTAAAAGATCCCAGCACTGGGGGACTGTGCTAAATCACTGGGTCAGTCTTTCTCTCATCCCTTGGGAGACTTCCATATCCCACTCCTGAAGAGAAAAGAGTAATGCATTCTGCTTCATTCCACTCCTCTGTTACCTTAATGTGCTGGCCTGGAGGATAAATGAGATAATAAACACGGAGCACCGAGCGCAGTGTCTGGGTCACAGGAGGCGCTCAATAAAAGTTAATTCCCTGCCCCCACCCCTTTATAGATCAGCCCTGACTTCTCAGAATGCAGGTCCCTATGCACACACCTAAGGCTTCTTTCAATATCCCTGCATAGGAGCCTTTTACTACCCTCTTAAAACCGGACAGAACCCTCTCTGCTAATTGTCCCGCAGAGACCAGGGAAAGAGAATGCAGCAACGTGGAGCCAGCAGGCCGGGCCCCTAGCAGAGGAGACTGTGCTGTCACTGAGCTTTGTGAATGTGGACCTCATTCGTCTTCCCAGACACTGCTGCGCCATCCATTTTAAATGACATGGAAGCCGACCCGTTTATCAGGATCAGCATACTACTATATTATTATGATTATTTAGCATTTACATAACACTCTATTTGCAAAGTGCTTAATAATAATTTATTTATTACCTCATCTAACTACTCACTAATGGAAAATTCAAGAGGTTGTCCTGAGTTCACTGACCTCCACTCTGGAGACACCTTAGGCCATTTCCAATAGCTTGCCTACACGCCTGCCGTAAAATATTTTAATAAAAAACCATTTGGTGTGCATATGCACATATATATGCCAAGTACACACACACATATTTTTGGCATTTATAATGTATCTATTGAAACAATACCCTTTTACTTTAAAAGAATACTAATGAACATTACTATTATATAAAGTCATCGGAATAATATCTCTCTAGAACATATACAAACCAACACACATTTGTGGGGCACACAGGGAAATCACAAAAATGTGCCTTTTATGTTTCTCTTCCAGAAAGAGCTGGTTACCCAGCTCCAAGGAGTGTGGTCAGCCGCCAGCTTCTGCATGTGACTGTGCCTGACTGTGATAAAGGCGTTTGGCCATTTCTGCCCAGTGTGGGACAGTAATTTTTGCTCCAGAGCTTCCCATTGGGTTGGCTGAAACTTTTTCAGTCTGCATCCTTATTTGATCACTTCCCTCCCAATTAATCATGCTCCCCTTTTTCTTCTCAGGTGTAACTCTCTGATAACTTTTTTAGTCCTCACTTCCCCTCAGAGTCCAGCCAGCACAAACTCTGATGCTACGCTGTGACATTTTAGGCAAGTGTCTCTGGACTACAGATTTTTCACTGGCACACTGCAGGGAGGTGCCTTTGATTCTTTCAGAGGTCTTTGTACTTCTTCAGTTTGATGACACCTGGGGATCTGTAATGAACTCCAATTCAGAATAGGTCCTGTGTCTTCAGCCTCCATGTAAAGGGGTTTTCTGGTAGAGGTATCTTCTGAGGAAGATGTTTGCTACTTCAAAACATTTTCCAATGTAGAAGGATCTGTGAAAACTCTACCTCTGTTAAAATGTGCTATAGGGAGATGATTGTATGAGTTGATGTGTGTGAAAATTGTAGAGTAAATTTATTTGTGTATATAAAATATTTAACATTTTATAATACACAACAATGCATATAATTAAATAAATGATATTGTAACATAAATGATCCAATACACATGCATATGTAAAGTATCAATCCAAAACAGGGCTCTCACAGCAGAGAGAAAAAGGGAAGAGAGGTCTCACCATGAGGTAGGAAAAGAGGACTGTACTCTGAGAGGGTCCAACGTCGGGGTCTCATGGTTCCCAAAGTTCTTCTATCAAACTTCACCCAATAAGGGGAAGAAAAAAATCTCAAGCAAACCACCCTACAAGGGAACCATTCCTTGCACAGTGCACACCTTGGAATTCTGGAGGATGCAGACCCTTTATCAGCTGCTCACACTTGTCACCTGTGGAGCTCTTTGTTTTCAAGCAAGGGATCAATAAAAGGGGCGTGTCCTCTCTCTGAATATCTGTTTCTTGATTATCTTTTTTACTCTTGCTTTCTAAACAATCTTTGAAAGAAGTCTGGTCTTTTCCCTTTTTTTCTGGATTCCTCAGTAGTTTTGGGTCAAATGTATCTGCCACAAAATATTAGGATTTTTGAAATTAAAGGTTGACAAGAAATTACTTCCTTCTATAATTCAAATAACAGCTATCATCTCATAAGGCTAATGCATCAGGTTGTCAGTGGGGACTGGCTCCGAGAGTCTCATGTGTAAATGGAAGTTTATAGCGTGAGGTCTCACTGGCTAAAATTTTAAAGCATGTTCAATAATACTATGTAGATTCATAGAAGATCAATCTATGATTAATCAGGACGGGCATGTGAGATGTTTGAGAAAATACCAAAAAAAGATATCTCTGGTTTTCCTATGCTTCTGCGTTTGCATTTCTTCCCTGCAGCCCCCACCCCTGCCTCCCATGTTCCAAATAAGAAGGTTTAGCAATATTCTTGGGCAATAAATGAGCAGAGGTGTCCAACCTGCAGCCTGCGGAATGCATGCTGATTATTTGAGGACTGTTTTGCTTATTTGTGGTGTCAAATATTGCAAAAAATATACGTGGGCCTTTTTTTGTCATCAGCTTTCGTTAGTGTCTGTGTATTTAATGTGTGGCCCAAGACAACTCTTATTCTTCCATTTTGTGGCAGAGAAGAAAAAAGGTTGGACACCCCTGAAAATAACTTCTTAAACAAGGGCTTCAGCACATGTAGTAAAAGAATCTGGGGCTTACAGAGGCCAGTATGAATTGACCAAAACCAAGTCATGTCATATTCACATCATATAGTTATTTGGTAAGGAGGGGGCTTATGGAGCCAGGCAGAATTATTATAACTGTTTCTTCAACGTGGTGAAGAAAATCCCTCTTGCTATGCCTTGTGATAATAGTGAGTACTGTGGAAGAATAATAACCTGCCAATCAAGGAGAAGGGATCAGTGGATGAATCAACCCTGAGCATGAGGTGCTCAATTGTTTTGCCACAAGGCCCTGATCCTGTCCTGTCCTGTTCAAAATATTAATGACTTAGATGAAGGCAGCATGGTAGGGTGGCTATGCCCATGACCTTCAGAGTCAGACAGAGCTGGGTCCTAATCCTGACTCTATTTCATACTGGTTATGTGTCCTTGCATAAGTTAGTTGACCTTTCTAAGTCACAGTTTCCTTACATGTAACGTAGGGCCATAGAACATACTTCACACAGCTGGAGTGAGAGTGGAATGAGCAGTGCACTGTGTAAAGCACAGGGTCTTTCAAAGAAATACTCAAAAAATGATAGCGCTTTTTTACACATTAACTGCATTGTCTTTGTTGGAAGGCAAAATCAGGACCCAGAAAGATCTCATTAGGATGGACTCAAGGAAAAAAAACTCATGAGATGACATTCAGCAATGACAATGGTAAAAGTACTACAATTAGATCAGAACAGAAAGCTGCACAAATAAATGCCTGGTGCAGGGGAAGGGGGAAACAGGGCTTATCAATAGCGCACCTGCAAAAAGACTTGGGAGCATTGTGTGAGCCTTTGCCCATTAATGGGCCAATGATGTGAGGTGGCTGCCAAAAAGCAGATGTGGTCTTAAGCAGCATGAAGGTGAGTGTGTTGTCCAGAACAAAGGGGGAAATGGTGCAGGGGGAGGCTGCCTCTCTAAGCTAAGCTCTTTCTGAAGACACAGAGTCAGGATAGGGAGGATACATAAACTCCATCAGAGCAAAGAAACATAAGCTCAGGATATGTGTCCATAAACACTTGAAGAGTGGAGGAGCAGTTATGTGCCTGGTGGATAAGACCATTGTGGTAGCAAATTTCTAGCTCCTGTTTAAAGGTGCTCAGGAGCAAACAGGGGCTATAGGTAGGAGTTACAGAAAGGAAAGATGCTATACAGTATGTGAATAAGATGCCTCTTGAATATTGTCCCTAAATGGAGAGAGAGGGAACTCCCCATCACTGGAAAGGCCAGGTTGAGGCAGCAGGAATGTCTGGGGGAATTTCATAAAGTGAGCATCATGGCCCTAGAGCAGGGCCTAACCTGCAGCCTGAGCACCCCCAGAAACTACCGCATGTGAATAAGCACATTTTTCTCTGGGGATAAGGTACATAGCCTTCTCAGGCTCCTTTATGGAACCCAAAATTCCACCCCAAGAAGTTTAAGATGCACTGAGCTGGAGGATTATTTGACATGTATTGAACATTTACTATCTGCTGCGAGGCTGGGTGGTAGGGACACAGAGATGTGTACTGTCTCTATCCTTGTAGGGGAAACCTTTGAATTTGGTGTGTTCTTTTAAACAAGAAAGGTTGAGTAACTTAGAAAAGTCAAGTAACAAGCAGAAGAATGGTACATTCTTCCTGGGAGGAGGGTCCTTCCAACCCTGAGATTTGGGGACTCTATGACAGGCAATAGTGAAAGGTATTTGGGCCACTTTCACCACACTTGGGGTAGAAGTTATCCTCATAGGCTCCCCGGGGGCTTCTCAGAAGTGCAGACTTGGCAAGGTATCTCCAGACCTGACCTTTCATCTGAGACCTCGTCCCACCTGTCCAAGATAGGGTGGGATCACTAGGGTGCCCTAAAATGAGATGCTCTGAAATCTATAGGAAAATGCTTTTGATCATTTATGAAACCCCAATCACCAGCTGCTTATGCCTGTGTGCACACCCACATTAAACTGCCAACCTGCTTTACATTGATTTTCCCACCATGTAATGCCGGCTTTATTGGGCCAATAAATTGGAGCAGGTAATATCCACCCATCAAAATCCTACCTGCTTCCACAGCCCGGCTCTCACCTCCATCCTTCAGAGGACTCCCCGGTACACCCTCTGACCGCTAAGGGAACTCTATTAAGCACCTGCAGCACCCATGGTGGGTGCCTTTCATTAGGCACCTCCTGTTTACCATTTTGTACTTTTATTTAGGTGGATTCTATGAGTACATTTTGTTTAGTGTCACACTAAACAAGATCTTGCCTGACAAATCATCAACTCTGCAAGGGTGGAAAACCCACCCTTCGGATCCTCCTCCTCCATCTTCCACTGACTTTTTAGTGAGGCAGGGTAGGCCATGGGGCTCAATTAAATAGGTGGGAATAATGATTATTACACCAGAGTGGATGACAGATGTGGAAGTGGGAGTCGGGACTCCCACAGAGAGGGGGTAAGCTTTTCTACCTTTTCTCTGTTCTTCCCCTCTGCATCAAATAGGAGTTGGGAGCTACGGGTCCCCTGGCCTTCCCCTGTGATCCTGTCCGGAGGAACCCTGGACAAGGAGCCACGTGGAAAATGTGTTCTTCTGACACTAACAAATGGTTTCTTTTGTTTACTTTTAGTTTTGCTTCACTAGAATCACAGAATGTTAGAACTAGACTTCAAAAGTCCAAACTTCTCATTTTAAAGCTGATCAAACCAAAGTTGAGAGAGATAAAGCAATAGCAGGAGGAGATGATTAACATCATCTGCTCATAAAACTTGTTAGGAGATGATTAACATCATCTGCTCATAGAGCTTGTTAGTAGCAAGGTCTCCCGAGCCCTAAATAAGTGCTTCCCAGCTTAAATTCTCTAGGGCCTGCTTCATGTCTTTCTGAGCATAATCTTTAGTCCTGGCAATGACCCAGGGGGCCTTCAGTTGCCGCACCAGCCATTGTCTCTCTCATTCTCTCTGCTCCAGCCATGCTGGCCTTCATGCTAGTCCCTGAAGTGTTAGGCATGATCCCACCTCTAGACCTCAAAACATGCTGTACAATCCACCTGGATCACTTTTGCCCCAGGCATGCACAGGCTTATTATTTCACTTCCTTTAGGTCTTGTTCAAATGTCCCCTTCTTGATGAGCTTTTCCCTGGCCAAATTGACTATTCACGAATGTGCTACTGATTCTACCTACTTATCTTGTTTATGTTCTTCTCCTCTACTGTGAAATGTGCTCCCAGAGGACAGGGACTTTCAATGTGCTTCATTCAGTTACCTACCTTGACACTTAGAATAGGGCCTGGCACACAGACGGTGCTGGGTGCATCCCTGTCAGCTGAGTGACAGCATGCTGCCTGGACGGAAGCCAAACCCTAGGAGTTAGGGCGTGAGATCAGGGATGTGTGAACCAGTGTCCAGATAAACAGCCACATTCTGTCCTCAGGACTCTTCTAGAAGCCTTCCAGAGCCACATGGAGCCACATGTGGGATATGAACCTGCCTGCCCCTGGTCCAGAAGCATCTTTAGGTTCCCTGACAAGCAGTGTAGGCAGATGGACGTCCTGCACAAGGAAAGGCCCCATGGACCCACCATTGTCAACTGCCACACAGTCTTCTAATTAAACCTCAGCAATAGAATGCAAAGTCTTGGGCAGAGTGCAGAGCGGCATCCTTGAGGCGGTATTTAGGTTTTGATAAAATAACAGCTTATTAATAAATGCCAGAGACACAAAAACTAACATTCAAACTGTCAGAGGTCCATCTGCCAGTGGCCAGGAGAGCTCTCTTCACTTGTCATCAAGGAGGCCCGGCCACACCCAGGGAACCACTGACTCAGGTGAGGAAACAGTGCAGGTTGAGGACAATTAAACTTGCCAGGTGCTCTGGTTGTGGAATGCCTCACCACCCCAGAGCCATCTGAGGGACGTGGTTGTAACTGTCTTGTAGAGGGGTTCAGAGAATCTGAGTTACAACCCACCCCTGACTCCCGCCTAAGCACTTCCTCATGGAGGGTGTTGGGAGCAGGTACCAGGCTCGCAGACTACCAGGAGCCTCTGTGCCTAAGCCCAGAACTTCCATAAGAGCCCCCCACGCACTCTCAGCCACTGTGCCTCTCTAAAGACAGCTGGGATTCTCCAAGGGCCAAAGAGACAGAGGACAGAGAATGTTTCTGTCTAACCCCAATCCAGGCATTTCCCAAGCCTAAATCACAGACCATCTTCCTTTTGTCTCATGGGACCCTGGGACCATGTGACTTGCAAATAAACCAGATTTCAGAGGTCACAGGAGGCCTTTCTCTCTCTGCCCCCCTTAGACCCCATGTAGAGTCCCTGTGGGGGGTAACCCTCTGCACTCAGGTCTAAAGCAGCCACCCATAGCAGGAAGACCTCCCAACAAAAGCCTAGCCTATCACCCCCAGCCCTCCCTCCAGCTGCCCAGAAGCACAGAGACACCCAGAGGGAGGAGTCACAGGACTCCCCCAGCCCTGCCTGCTACATGGAGCTGCTTTGAAGGAAGACAGGATGTCTCAGTGCAGATGCTGCTATACAGATGACCCCCCTCTGAAGTCGCCTCTGGCTCTGGCTCAACTGGAAACCATTAGCCATTTTCTTTGGCTGGCATCATGCAAGAATAGAAATCTAAAGCTAGCCAGGAGCTGTTCTATTCATTCTTTCTTCCATAGTCTCTTCTTCCTCCCGGCTCGGGGCCCACATGAGACCTAACATTTGTCTGTTTTGAGAATAGATGAGTATTTATTAGAATTAAACAGCTGGGAGCTCCGTGATATTTAGACGGGTATTAGGAGGAGTGTATGAGAGGAAGATAATGCTGGGTCTTTTTGTCTGCAAACCAGTCTGGGCTTAGTTACTGAGGGGATTGCTTGGGTCTCCTGTGAGAGCCAGATACAGTTAATTTCCTGCAAAAGCTGCGGGCTGGGCCTCGCTGATATTGCAGTGTTATTTAGAATAGAAAGGTCAGGCCTGAGATTGAATAATCATTGACAAGAACTCCATGGGGGATACGAAGCAGTTGGTGAGCGGTGACTAAAACCTCATCTGACTCCTTCCGCTTCCATTCCTTCCTGGGTCCCTGGCTGATTCTGAGGTTTGTTTATTATTTTTTTTTTTTGGCAAATATTTCCTGAACCCTCAAAGTAATGGGAAAGGTGTGTTGAGACAGAGAGGGACAGCTTCCAGGCTGCTGTCTGAGACGGGATGCTCAAGCTTGTAGACCAGATAGATATGTCTACCCTGGGGCCGCTCACCTTGGGTACCTGACTCTGAATTTTCAAATCACAAATGATGGCTTTTTCCTCAGTACCTGGATGCATTTTGTCCCCAACAGGGCATTATTTTTTTCTGTATAGTCTCTGAGCTATAGTCCATGTAGCCCAATTTTATAGCCTGCCCTGAGCATAAAGCCAAATGTAGGACATTGGGCAAGCACAGAGGGAAATCAGATGGATGGCACACCGGCTATGTGTCAGCCGTATGCTGTGCCTTTTGAATATAGTACCTCATTAATCCTGGCAGCCCTGGGATCCTTGCTTTACAGATGAAGAAAAGGCCTCCGAAGGTTCAGAGAGGTTTGAATAACCTGCTCAAGACCTCCCAGCTCCTAAGCAGCAGAGGAGATTTAAAACCTCGAACTCTCTGGGTACTCAGCTCCTGCCCTTCCCTTATGTCTCACTGTCTCATAAATTTCCTAATCTCTGCTGTAGACCCTGGTCCTATCCTCCTCACCTTTAATCTAGTCACCCCAGAAGGTTTCTTAGAAATGCATGTTTTCAAGAAAAGAGTTTCTCTCTTGCTGAAAACTGTCACTAGCCACTGTATCAGAAGTCGGTTCCCAAAGCTGGATGGCATAGGGTTAGAGGACTTTCCTGAATTTCAGATGCCATATTATTTACTTAGTTTAAAATTAGATTCATTTCTTAAAAGTGTGGCCTTAGGATAATTCTTCAAAGCATAGTCATCTGCTTAGTTTGGGAATGTTAAGGTTACAAATCATCATATAATCAACAAATCATCCAACAGCTACCAATTTTGAGTTAGCACCTAGGTCAAAGTTGAAGTTATTCCTGAGGGTCATGATGGAAGCCAGGAAAGTGTTAGCGTCCATAGTTCTGGTTAGAATAAGGGCAGATCTAGGGGTTGTAAAGTCAAGGTCAGCATTCTACTTCTGTGGACAGCTCAAAATCTAGGTGAAATTATCAATAGGAAATGTCATTTAAGGATGGCTTCTTGGTACAGTGGTCTTTGACAATAGCTCATCTGTCGCTGTCCTCTGTTGTCACAGAGTGTTCTAGCATCTGGTGACACTTTTTGTGCTTTTCATGATTCCATGGCTGGGTTCTATGAAGACATTAGGGAGAACAGGCTGGGTAATAAGAAAGAAGTGGGACCATACCCAGGTCTGGGGTACCCGCCAGCAGATGTGAGCTCCAAGTACAAAGATTGTCATCTGCTTTACCCAGGTTTCTGCAAATTCAGCTCCTCTGAGATGCAATTTGACCACTGCTACCAAACCAGTTACAGAATAATGAATAGAACTATATTTTTGAATTTTTGGCTTTAAAACATAGATTTTTTAAAAATAGTAAAGTTTTTAAGCGTCACTATCTAGTGGCTGGTATATGAACTAGAAGCTTAGAGTCCTGAGTTTTATCCCCAGATTGGGCTCCTCTTTCTCCTCGGAGAATTGAGACAGCTTTGTGCCTTTGAGTCCCTTTTGTGAGGCTACAGAAAGTGAAGGGACTTGACATGGCATTGATGGTTTGTTTGAAATGTTTGAGTTCCTTGGAGAAGCATAGCTGCCTTCTATAATCCCTCTCCTCTTCCTTTCCTGAAGCTTCCAGTCCCACACCATACCTGTAATCTGGCAGTGGGATGGCTAAGACAATAGACAGACAGGTAGATGAGGAGTTTGTATGCTCTGAAACAAAACAAAGTAAGGGGAGGTGTGACAGAGCAGTTACTAGCTGAGACTGAAGCCAAACATGCTCCTCTGTTTTGTCTCTTTGTCCCCTTAGGGAAGGTGTTTGACCTCTCTGTGAAGTGTCTTTATTTATAACAAATATAATGACAGCACCTATTTGGTGCTGTTGAGAAAATTAAGTAAGTATGTGCAAAACCTTTAGAACTGTGCCTAGACCATTGTCAGCATGACCACATGGACACATATGTTTTCCTGCATTCTACGCATCCACACATTCAAAGCACTATTTCCAGTATCAAGCACTCTGACATGCACAGGAATTAATTAGAGGAGATTGGTGGTGATTTTTCCCCACCTGGTTCAGGTGGAAGGTTCAGGGTCTCAGAATCTCCATCCTAGACCTTTGTCTGAATGTGCCTTTGAGGCCACTTTAGGGCAGCGCGAACCTACTCATTCATTCCACACACATCTAATAAGAACCTGCTCTGAGCCAGGTACTTCCTTGAGCAATTTACTCCTCAGTCCCCATGTCTCAGTCTCATCACCAGCAGAATGGGAATCGTGACACCTGCCCAGTCATGTTCGCAGGACTGTCGTGAGACTCCAAAGACATGTGTCAGCACACCTTATAAAATGCTAGACAAACTGGTGGTGCTGATACAATAACTGTGACAACTGTCACCTCTGAAAGGTCATAGCCCTGCTGTCAGATGGCAATCTCCCCAATGCAGAGGAGCACTAGATCAGATGGATGACCTCGGGAACACAAGCTCCATGGCACCATCTGGCATCCTCTTTGCCTTTGATTTATCAGTGCAGATCTCTCCCCACGCAACACCATAAAGGCAGGTGTGTGACACCTTTACTGCTTGGTACAATGTGGAGCAGGGGTGATCTTATGCATGCAGGGACAAGGTGCACAGTCTCACCTCTGCCTCCTCAGCACAGGGGTCTCAGGCAAGAAAAGGCCACAGGCGCTGTCCAGGAGGACGTGGTATTCTAACTGCCCTGGATAGGTTAGACCAAAACAGGGCAACAGCAGCTCGGCAGAAGTCCAGCCAGGTGGGACATGGGACGTGTTCCTGCACCCCCTCTCCACCCATCCCCTCCCCTGTCCTTTGCGTTTGCTCCTGTGGCTGCCATCCCCCAAGTTTATAGGTATCATTACCTATGAAAAATCTGTTCCATCTGAAGACAGTCGGGGTTGGGGATGGGTGGCAGATTGCAATTTAATGATCAGATTAAAATATGCTAAAGCAAACAAATAAATAAATAAAGAGCCCAGCAGCCTGGAGCACCACAATTCATTCCATGGGCAACAGAGGCTGGGGCTCTAGAGACTGGCTCATAATTTACCCCACAGGCAGGTTTAGTAGCCTGTTACTGTATGACCACAAGGAGAAACAACTGTCCAGGAAAGATTTACACCGACTGGTGCTGGAGGCTGAAGGGCTTAGGGCTGGGAGAGGAGGGACATGTGGGAAGCTAACAGGTCCTCAGGCTAATCATGGAGAAAGAATAAGCTCTGCACTTACTCCTGCCAGCAACAGTGATCCACACCTTCCCTCCTCCTCTGAGTCTTCCCTGGCCCCTCCACAGCTCACCAACTTTGGACAGTCTGTCCCAGGGCAATTAAACATAACCTGGTAACACCACTTATCATAATGTAGGATCATTTTCCTACTTCCACATCTTACCAGACTGTGCTCTCATGAGGGAAGAGAGTGTAAATTACCCTTCTTATTACCCTTACTTCTGGGTGCAAAAGTTTTGCTTAGTAAGTAAATGCTGACAGGATGAATGAATGAGTAGTTATTCTAACAGAGCTTCATTCCTCAATGGAGAATCACACACACCACGCAGGCTAGGGGTGTGTAACAAGGTAGGTGAAAACATGCTGCTGGGGCCTCCGGTAATCCTTCTCTCTGCTTCCCTGGCCTCCAGTTCTCCTTGGGGCCCACCCCTTGCTCTCCCTGACCTGTACGCAGGTGCTGGTACCTTCCAGGTTCCCCCCTGAACACAACCTTTGTACCTACTGTCTCCTCTGCTTAGAAATCTCTTTTGGTGTATCATCCTGTATTTAATTTGTCAGTTTGCAGCTTGAGAGGCAAGTTCTCAAGAAGGCATCGTTGACCCTGTTGATGAATGCAGTTCTCTTTATCATCAACCCCCTGAGGATCACATGTCTTTTGTTCACGTTACCTATCAGAGTTGCAGATGTACACCTTTCTGGGTGAGCAATGGATTGATGTTAGATGCTCCCATGGAACAGGAGACATCCTGACAGTCTTTTTATCTTTGTTCATCAACCCCAGCACCCAGAACAATCCGCAGTTCACAGCAGGTGCTCAGGAAACATTCCCTGATTAGAGGAACAGCACCTTTCTCTAGGGATCTCAAATCCTGGAAGCCCCCATCTCACTCCATCCCATTACTCCACAACCTTTCAGCTTGTGCTGGCCACTGAAATGTCTACAGTTATTACAGCAACAGATCTCCATGAAGCTAGAATGTAAAACTGATTAGGGCAGCTCCCTACCCGAGCCCAGCAGGGCTGCGGATTGCTGTTGTGTCTGAAGGCAGAGAAGAAGGGTGAGTCAATCTGAGGTCATCATTCATTCCCCCCTTCGGGGAGTTTTTTTTGTTGTTGTTGTTCACACTCAGCAAATGATGCTCTTGTACCAATAACAAATGTCAAACGCTCTGCCTGGGACTTGAGGGAGACAGAACATTAGTGAAGGAGGAGCAATTCAGTGAAAAGGACAGGATTTCTGTTTAAGAACTGGAAAGTCAAGTAACAAATGTCACCAAGAGACTCCAGGGAGACAGCTTTGCATCAGCAACCACCACTGCAGAAAAAAATAAATATAAGCACGGCTACCTTTCATCAGCTTGCACTCCCTGCTTCTCGGATTCCACGGGGCCTCCCTCTTTCACTTTGACAAGATCCTTAGCTGTAGCAGCCATGCGCCACCATCCTAGATGGACATGGTAGCCAGGGAAGCCCTGGGAGCAACAGAGGAAGCCCTACACGACAACACTTTAGACCACATTGCAAAGAAGGACACCCCATCTCCAGCAGCCTGTGATGGTTTGGCTTCTGGTTAATTTCTTTGTTCACTTGTTTATGTAACAACTGTGAAGCAAATTCCATGGTGAGAATGGGGATGTTGTTCAGTCTCATCTCATTCAGGACAGTAATTGACCTTCTTACTCTCATTGAGTATAAATACGCGTGAACTGAGCAGAAATCAAGGTGTTCTTGGTTTAGAAGAGAGGCAGAAAGGCAAATGAGTGATCGCAACACAATGGGATGAGGTAAGCAGAGTGCTGGGGACAATAATCCTCTCTGGAGATTCTGGACAATGTGTGGCATTGGCACTGAGCCTGGAAACTTTGCAAGGTTTCTTCCAGCAGGCAGAAAGTTATTTCGGACAAAAGAAATAGAAGGCAAACGGACCCTTATTTATACCGTATTTTCTCTGTGTCCATGCTGCCATCAACTCTTGCCCAAAATATTGCAATCACCTTCTAATCTGTCTTCCCATTCTAGACTTGCTTCCCTGTGTCCTGTTCACAGTGCTGCTGCCAGAGTCATACTGCCAAAACTCATGGCACAGCGTGCTGCTCCTCTACCCCAAGGCTTCCCAGGCTCCAGGCTCACTCACAGGAATAGCCAGACCCTTACTGAAACCCCCAAGAGGCCCAACATGGTCTCTTCTTCCCTGTCACCATTGATTTTCTGACCAATCGTCTAATAAGTAGTCTTCCTCTCACTGTCTTGGATCCAGCCGGCTGGGCTTCTTGCAATTGCTCAGATCTCCTGGATGTGCTCCAGCCTCAAGGTCTCTGCATGGGCTGTTTGTTCATCCTGCCTAGAACAATTCTCAGATGTCCTAATGGTTTGCTCCCTCAACCTCTTTAGCAATTTGCTCAAAATCACCCTTTCTGTCAGCCCTACTGTGATTCACCTCAGCCCTCTCCACCCCCTTTCTTACCTTGTTCCCCTCCACTGTCACCATCAAATATACCACTTGGTTTACTTATTTCTTTTGTTCACTACACGTTTCCTATCCAACTAGAACCTAAGCTCCTTGCAACAGGGGATTTGGTCAAGGTTGTACAACTAATACCTACTTTAGTGCGGGGGGGGGGGGGTGATGTTGTTTGTTCAATATTTGCTAAGTGAAGGAATAAAGGATGAGTAGTTGCAAATAATGATGTTGTGTTCAAACCAAACGCTGGCAGGAATTATTCAGGCCTATGAGACAACCCAGGAACCCAGGCCATCATCTTGAAAAGTGAAAAGAATTAAGAATTAGGATTTTTTTTTCTTAGCTTACTGTAACTTTGCACTCCTGGGCTCTAGCAATCTCCCACCTCATCCTCTCCACTAGCTAGAACTACTGGCATGTGCTATCACTACTGGCTAATTCTTACATTTTTTTCTTTTTTTTTTTGTGGAGACTTTTTTAACAATCAGTTTTTGATATTTTGTTTTATAAAAAATAATATTTCAAGGCTTGGCACTCGTAGCACAGTGGTTATGGTACCTACCAGCCACATAGACTGAGGCTGGCGGGTTTGATCCCAGCCCAGGCCAGCTAAACAACAATGACAACTGTAACAAAAAAATAGCTGGGCATTGTGGCAGGAGCCTGTAGTCCCAGGTACTTGGGAGGCTGAGGCAAGAGAATCGCTTGAGCCCAAGAGTTTGAGGTTGCTGTGAGCTGTGACACTACAGCACTCTACTGAGGGCAACATAATGAGACTCTGTCTCAAAAAAAAAAAATTATTTTTCAAAATTGCTTCAGGACAGAGGAAGGAGATATGGACACCTGATGAAGGATGGATTAGCGAGTGGGGCTGTGAGTGTGTTGGGTACCATTATTCTAGGTGGCTGACATCATGACATCATGAGCAAAGGTAAAAAACAAGAAAGTTTAGAATCTCTAGGGGTGCTATAAGAAGACCAGACTGTCTGTGGCCAATGGTTTTTACTTGAGCCTTTAAAACAATAAAAGAAAAGATTAATGAAGGCCCCTTGGAATTCAGAATATTTCTTTTCCATCATTTTAACATTATTTCTTTACCTCTTCAGAGCAACCTAAACCTACATATGTACTTTTAAAGAAAGCAATTGCTAACTCATCTTATGCATTAGTATATTATCAGCACTTAGCTGCCAGTAAGTATTGATTGAATTGGGTGGGATTAAATTTCTGTATGATTGGCAGGAAATAGAATAACTATAATCCAGGCTTCAAAAGATTGAAAAATCATCATCATTGCTTCTGGGTGTTAGGGATTCCAGCCTAGCATCATTCTTCCACCTACCCTTGAATCTAGATGATTTGAAATAATTAGATCATAACATTTCCTCAGCAGCTTTCTTGGGCTTCCATTCCTTGATGGAATTAGCTGCTTCAACTCATCTAACAGGAAGAACTTTTAAAATTTTAATCCACATCTGTTTCTATAGCCTAGCTTAATTCTATTTCCCCCTTGGTTTACAGCTTCATTAATGGACGTGATCATTTTAAATTCCTGCCCAAGCTTGTAAATTGATTAACACAAAGGTCTTCATTACCAGGGACCCAGAGATCTGGGTTGCATTTTGTCTAATTTTTTCTCTTCCTGAGCCAGTCTTTCTTGTGGCAGATCTAGTGGCAGTTACCATGCTCCTAGAACCTAGGAGGTGATTGGAGCAAGCTTGCTTGTTGAAGAAATGCAAGGCTGGTCTATAGATAGCTGCCTGTCTGGTGCCCATCTATGATGCCCCAAGTAACAGCCCCTTGAAAGAGAAGCCCAGGCGATTCACAGAATCCTCAGCAGAGATTCTGCTATTGGCCTGGTAGGGGTAGCTGGAAGGATGGGGGGCACGTTGGCAATGCAAAGAGAGAGAGGAAGGAAGGGAGGAAGTGTCAACAATATAAAGAAAGCATTAATGTGGGGAGAAGTAAGACTACAGACCTAGGAGTAAAAGAGCTGGTTTGATGTCACTTAAGATCAAGATGCAGTGACTTGATGAGAATAAACTTGGGTGCAGAGGATAAATGCTTAATATGATTAATGAAGTCATAGTCTCTTGTTCTCTGGAACCTGGTGCAGAGGCCCCTGCCTAAGCTTTGGGGCTATGTGGAGGTGGCAGTGTCAGGACTCTCCAGGGTCACTGCTCACTGTTTTGTCCTCTTAGATGTATCTTCAGAATGATTCAGGCTGGCCTGCATAGAAGGACCTTTGTCTCAAATGTGAGGTAAGAGATGGGGAAGCTTGCTCTATTCTCTAAGAAAGAGAGCACTGCCTTTAGAGAACAGTCAGGTAAGGTATCTCTTGAGCCATTAAAAAAACATGATTTCTTAATTCCCATTTAGTCACTGCTCCCTGTATTGACTGGTAAGAAGCTGGAAACCCCTACCCTTCCTCTTAGGTTGGGTAAACCTGGAAGACTTGAAAATAAGACTAGCATTTGAAGATGGAATATCACTTGAGAAGCGATTTTACATATTGAGATAGATATTTTATACATTCTTTTCCTGCACTTTGGTAGTGAGAAGCCTAGAAAGAGAGCCCAAGGACAGAACAAGGATTCAAAGAAAGCATGCAGTATGTCTGAAGACAAACTTTAATGCATCATATTTTGTCCAAGACCAACTCTGCCTACCTTGTTTTTAAGCATCAAGTTTGTGATTTGTTCGAAGAATCCTAAACTTTCTTAAGATGAGAGCCTAGGGCTTGTGGAAGGTTTGAATATCCTTTCTCATGGTTGGTTAGAACACACAGGTGTTTGCAACTCTTAATTTATCCATAGGGGCCTTTAGACTGTCTCTCTAAAGGGCTACACTGCATCAGCCACCCTAAGTTCTCCCTTTATCTTTCTTTTTTTGTAAAACAAAGTCGGTGAAATAAGTATTACCAGGGCTTAAGACATTGCCACAGGATTGTACACTTGTTCTTAACAGAGTTGTGGGTTTCAGAAACTCAGGTTTGTGTTCAACTACTGTGTGTGTGTGTGGGGGGGTGGGTGTGTGTGTGTTGGCTCTGGTGTTGGTGACAGAACATTTTATCAATGAGAAGCAAAGGAATGGGGGACCTGGTTTATTGGAGAGGTTCATCTACTCTTGGGTTGAGGTGAGGAAATATTTTGATGGCATTGTTATAAACCCAAGGGTACAAAAGAAGGCATACAACTAGACTACTCGGGCCCTAGGAAAAAAGTTTGCTTAGATTTTCAAGAAGAAACAGGCTCAGTACTTTTTTGAGATTTGTAATTTGGTGATCAAAATAGAAGCAGTGGAAAAGTAAAGGAGAAATGACGAAAGACACACAGATTAGCTGAGGACATGATAGGAATGTCCTCAGAAAGGGTAAAATCGTAGAAATCAGGCTAGACTGATGCTAAAAAAAGAAAATATGTCCATACGTAACAGTTCTTTATAATGAATCTAGGAAAGAAGAGAATAGCCTAATTATTACCAGTTCGGGTTTAGAGATGAACCCAGAGAGATATCCAGGAGGAATCAGACTAGGAACACACACATGTCCTAGCATTCATGACCTGTTAGGCAATGTTCTTAGTGCTTCACACCCATCAACTCATTTAATTCTCCCAACAACCCTAGGAGGTAGATGCTAGTATTATCTTCATTTTTTGATGAGGGAACTGAGGCATAGAGTGATTAAGCCACTTATCGACAGCCACATAGCTAGTAAGGTAGTTAAGGTATATTAGGAAATGTATATTGGGTCTTTGTTGCCAGTTCTTGGTGCATAGCAACTAAAGCCTTTGGGATTTACTGAATGAAAAGAGTGATAGGAGAGTCTTTTGTTCTAATGAGGTGACTCTTGACAGGCCACTAGATGGCTTCAATATGGGAGCAGGTCAACAGGAAGACCAAGTTTTGACTAATTGTTTAAACCTTTCAGCCCCGCCCACCAACCTCTGAGTGAGAGGCTAGAGATTGAGTCATGGATGCCAATGGCCATGATTTAGTCAATTATGCCCATAGAATGAAATATGGATGAAATTCCTAAGCAACAAGGCTCAGGGAGCTTCTGAATTGGTGAACATCCCCATATGCCAGGAGGGTGGCATACCCCAATCCATGGGGACAGAGGCTTCTGTGCTCAGGACACATCTAGATCTCAGCATATGAACTAGATTGTAGGACTTCTACCTGCTGTTGGAGAACTGGTTGATGGGGAAAAAACCTGTCATGTGGTGTCAGGAAGAACCTGAAAATTGTAGAGACAGGATTCAAGTCCATGGAGTGTGGCTTTTAAGATACCAGTGAAAACAACACTGTATTCCTTGCGTTAAAAGATCCGGAAAGCAATTGTGGTGACAGCAATTGCAGATGTTCTCATGGATGACTTAGAAGTGTTTGCTAGGTGATAACAGAACACATGGACACATTTGAGAGGGGAAAATCAAGATCAGGGTAAAGTAAGTCAAGGACTGTCAATGAATTCGAACATAGCAGCTACTGTGTAGGGGAGAACAGACAGGGCATGTGGCTCCAGGTGCAGCTCTGAGATGGCTCTAAGGAAGTTTCCCGGGGTGGGGGACAGACAATGGGGAAGCCTGCTAGGGTGCAGTGGCTGGACCTGGGCGGGGCGCTGAAGGGAGGACACCTCCTCCTCAACTTGGGGAATTAAAGCTGAGCAGTAGAAGAAGCTCTGGACAGGTGCAAGTTTTGGAAAAATTTGAAAGTGTAATTTTAAAAAGTATGTTAAGGAAACAAATGCCTGGGCCCAACGGCACTAGCTCAACATGAGACAGAAAGATGTAATTAGGGAAAGGAGAAGCTTAGAAAATTTTAAACTTTGCTGTCTCTGCTTAAAAAGAGGTGGGGAATAATAGGAGAGAAACATCACGGACAAATCTCAAGGAGATGACAGACAGAAAGGAAGTAACGCTGTGTCCACTCCTATGCTGAGGCAGAGAGGGTTCTTGGGGGAAGGAACCCTTAGCTTTGTGTCATGAACCTCAACCTGCCTGCAGGATTTGAGACAAACAACAAGCCCAGAGGGGGTCATGGGCTGGTGAAAGTCCAGAGAGAGGGACTAGCAGAAGTCACAGTGGTACAGGGATTAGGAATGCAGGGTTTAGTGGGAAATCAAGATAAAACTTAAATATGTATGTGAATACCAAGGGGAAGAAGGGAGCCTGGAGTCAGCCTGTGGACTGGAGAGGACCCATTTTACATTTTTGAATTTTTCACAAAGGCATGAATATTTCAAAGGTCATTCTCAGAGAGGAGGCAGAATGCATAGATTGGATTGTTTCCCCCAGGACATACGAAGCACAGTGCAAAATTAACCTCTTGGTGGTGGTTCTTTTTTCCAGCATTCCATCTGGTACTACTCAACTCTTGTTGTAGAGACTGAAATAAAGATTTTACTTTTATGTTTTCACATGCTCTCTGTCTTTCCTGTTTCCTCACCAAATGGTCACTTCTCTGCTGTGGTCATTCACTAGCAATGGTTATGTGGTACTATGCTCTGGGTTCTGGAAACTTAATATTGCTGGAGATCTCTAGACTGTGCTTGTTTTTTCTAAATGCTGTGGGCCAGGCTGATGTTGTCATATTGTTCATTTGCCTACTAAGTGACTTTCTAGAAAAAGCAGGATACTTTAAACTTTAAAAAGCAGTGATTTTCAACCAGTGTGCTGTGAGAGGATCTTAGGTGTGCCTTGAAAAATGTTAAAGGTCATTAATTAAATTATTTTTGAAAGATGTTCAAAGCATAGTATTTAGTATTTTTTTTACTCTTTTTTATTTTTTAATCAACATAATTTAAGTGTGCCACTGAAGTTTAACTGTAGGTTCAAGTGCATCGTGAGAGAAAAAAAAAAAAGCTTGAAAAACACTGCTAGACAGGTTCAAGCTTGGATTAATTGTACATTGGAGAGTCCCAGGACAGTTACCCCTGGTTCAGCAGAAGAGGGCCCTGGCTGCTGCTGTCCTAGCTAGGGGTGTTCAACGTTTTTTCTTCTCTGCTTCATATTGGGAGAGTAAGAGTTGCCTTGAGCCAACTAAGGCACGAACACTAAGGATGGGTGATGTGATGAGCAAAAAAACCCCCCAACAAATACAAAGAAGAAAGAAAAAATGTCCATGCATACCCTATACTGGCGGGCTGCAGATTGGACACTCTCCTCCTAGACTCTCTGCCTCTAGCAATGGACAGGCTGAGAATGCACACAGTGAGAAGAAACCAGGGAGGGCACAGGTGGAGACTAACATCTCTTTGAATTTTAATTTATAAGGGAGAGGAAGATTTTACTTTGAACTTCAATTTCTCTCTGGGTACTTAGTAATGATAGTTGTATTCAAATGTCCTATATGTATGTATATATATCTACATATATCAAATAGATATCTATTTGATATCAAAACTTACATGTGCCCTATACATACATACAACTATTATATACTCATAATAATTTAATATGTATTTTTAAATTAACAAAAAGCAGTACATGTTGATGATGCTGGTGAGCTATGGTGCATCATGTGAAAGAGTGGAATTTTGGCCCAGGGGACAGCATAACCTGGATGTGAATGAGTGGATCCTTCTGATCAATCCAGAGGCTTCTAGGAACAAGAGTGGCACCATCTGTCACAGGGGTCCAGGGAGGATATATGAGGACGATGGCTCTTCAAAGCATGTGGCATTGCTACAGCTCTCTCCAACTCCTATTGTCCACACCTACAATGTCTGAGGCGGCCTCAGAAGTCTGCTTTGTATGCTGAATGCCAGAGAGTGTACCTTACTGGACTCAGTGGTCAGTAAACTCACAGGCTTCTTAATTTGTGCACTGTAGTAGCTCTAATGCAAGGAACAAGAGGGAGGCCTTCAAAGCAGGGTGTTTCTAGCTCTAGCCCTTCTGGTTCACTAAATGATTTCTTAAGACTGTGTTATTGTGCTGCCCTCCGTGCTGGATGTTTCTACAAGGGAGATTATATATATATTCTGAATACCAAATAGTGGTCAGAAAAATTGGCATTTTGCTGGACATCTCTTTTATAAATGGAGAAATGGTAAATATCTCTAAGGATAGCCATGGAGAACTCTACACTTGGGAGTGGGGATGAGCATATTGTGGTTTTAAGGCTTTGGACCTATACTCTTCCATACTCTCGAAGGTGACTGCTGACCACCAGACGTGATTTTCTAGCCAGCAGCAAACATGGGTGTGACCTAAGGTGGGACTGAGGCTGCATTACTGCACTGCAGTTCTCTCCTCATGACCACAGTCTTGGTGCTGAGGCTCAAATTTAGAAAACAAAATTTGGAAAACGTTGGAGGAAATGATTCGTTTCTCCTTCATTCTTACATCCCTATAGAGGTGGGGACTTTAGTTTCTTCTACCTTGTGGGGGCTATATAGGACTGAATACCTCTGGCCCCTGTTGGACCCCTTTCTTATTCTTCCCTACTGAAGAGTAATAAAGCCAAGGATGGAATGCTCCCTGGAAATGATTTTATTGGGAGTGTTTCCAGTCAATGAACCAGCCAAGTAGGCTTGGCCTTTGCTCTCACTGGGTGTGACAGAGCCAGCTGTCCAAAATGTTATCATGTGGAACTATTGCCAAGACAGGGACTACTTTTGCAACCTCCCACTCCTACCCTATCCTTGTATCTGGGAATTAATGGAAGAGAAGTCTTGATCAAGTCTTTCAAGGAGTGGGTGAGCCTTCTTCATATTCTTCCCTTCTGCTGAATAGATATGGAGAACTATAGATTGCTGGACAATGGATGAGCCATAGAGGGGAAGGTGCTGGATCCCCGAATCACTGTGTGGAGAGGAAGCCCTGTAATAGCATAAGGAAGCCCTAGGAACAGCCTGATGCTATTATATACGTGACATGCAGACTTGTTCTGCAGGTGAGACATTATACCTCTTCAGCCTATTTGTTATGACTGTTTCATGCCCTAAGTAACACACCAGGTGGGTGAGTCAGCTCCACAATTCTCCATGCAGTCAAAAGTATCCTCAGCCCATTTGCTCTCTCCTAAGTGTGTTCCAGTGTTCAGATTTGAAGGGGGAACTAAGTTTTCTGGCAATGCTCATCAACACAGCATTAACAGATAGCTGTATACTTTTGAGGCCATCAGGCACTTAGTTTTCCCATGAATGAAAATGATGATTTGATCCCCATTGGCTCCATTTTTGTCACATAGTTTCTATTGCCAAATGGGTGATAGGCACTTCAACTCTCAATATGTACTTGCCTCCTATGGGCTCTGAACAGAGCAATCCAGGGAATGACAGCATGAGAATGAGAATACAATGCAATGATGCCCCTAGACCACAACAAGATGTGATAAGCAGACTGAAGTCCCATACATCCCATGGACAGATAGGCGGTGAAAGGCTGGGGCTCAGATGGAGGTGTGGATGGCTGGAGTTCCAGCCAGACCACTTGAGACACAAAACTCTGTAGCAGACTATGACCTCAAAGGTCAGGGGCTCAATGTGAGTGCAAACTATTGGGAGAGAGGCTTATTTTGGGTGGCAGACATAACAGATGGTAGATGTGCAAATCTACTGCAGTGACAGCTAGCACACTTCTGAGGGTCTACAACTAAGTATCATTTGTAATCTAGATTGCTTTACCTGAAACATCTCTTGGGAACCACTATTTTCCTTATGATCAGATCATAGCAAAGTGAGGAAAGGAAAATCACTGGGCAAACAACCATGGCTTAGAAATTTCTTATTATGGAAAATATCCCTGTTATTTCTTTGAACTGATGTTTGGTGGATGGCTACCAGTCACAGACAAGCAGGCAAGACTATGCCCCCCATAGTCAGCTAATGTTTGCCCACAAGTGATGGATCCTCTCCTCTCCTCTCCTCTCCTTCCTTCCTTCCTGTTCCTGGGGGATGGAGGTGTGGTCCATGAGGTCTTTACCCTACTGCCATGTTATGGAGATCTTTTAAGTGATTAGGGCAACAATTTAAACCATGGTCAATACTAAATCAGGCCTAGTTTGGGGAAAGAGAAGTTGCCAGAACGTAAGAGAAGAAATTTGCACAAAATACAAGTGTCTTTTTTTTTTTTTTTTTTTTTTTGCAACAAAAGAAACTATTTTTTTTGAAAATGAATTAACAGTAAAAATTAGGTGACTGTAAAACCTACACCGTGTTAGTATCATTAGAGAACACAAAAGTTCAGTTGGAATCAAAAGGGACAGAAGCCTGTGCTCTCACAGAAGCAGAAAAGCTTAAACTTTCAAAACCAAAACAGAGCAGAGCTTTGCAGGTTTATACTCTGAATAATAAGAAAAGGGAAGGGGGAGAATAAATCCAACAACCAAAGGAAAGCATCTCAAAATGGAAATGCCAAACGAAAGAAAAGAAGTAATGAGAGAAAGAGGTAGGGGGTAGGGGGGAGAAACATTGACTGTTTTATTTATTTTAACAAAAGGAAAACAAAAGTTTACAAAAAATAGAAGGCTTTGTGCTAGGGATTGAAACCACAAAGGTGATGTGAAAAGCTCGTCATTATTTTGTTATGACTTAAACACAAGAGCACGAGTGTTTCGGGAGAAATATTTCCTAAAGCGTTGCTTCCCAATTGTGCATTCTTACTTCGCTTTTCTTGCTTAAGTTCTGGCTGCTTTTTGAACTTAACTAGGTGAACAAGAGATTCTTAAAAATTATGTTTCTCTCAGATAAGAGTGCTTTCTTTTTTCCTCAAACTAATAAAAACATTCCAAACCATGCCAGCTTTGCTATTTGCTTTAAGCAGCTGCCTAAATCAGAGGTTAATAAGAGGTGTATTGTTAGGGAAGCAAACTTAACCTCTTAGCATTAAAACTCAGTATCTCACCAACTCTTCGTCCAACATCGGGACTCAAGAGATGAGTGGGCTGCTTGTTGGATCTATTCTACTTAGTCAATGGTGCCCATCCTCCCAGTATCTCCCCTGGGGTTCTTTTGCAAGAAAAATCCTCTGTGGTTGGGAGAAGCCTTGTGGAATGTTGTTATTAACAAGGGAGAAAGAAAAGAAAGCAGTTGGCTGTGACATTCAGAATCGACAAAGGTAAAAACCTTTCCCTGTAGTATAAAAAATTCCTCTGGACCAATTTCTTGAACTTTTAAAGGGTTACACGGAGAAGCCAAGCCCCTGATTTTATTTTTCTCAGAGACTGCAGGAATGCCACACACTTTGGAAATGCGGGTGAGCAATGAAACATCAACGCCTTTGCCTTTGATGTCAACTGAATTTGGAAGCAAAAAACAAGAAAACCGCCTATGCTACCCATCTCATCTTTTCACATCACCTTATGTACATATTAAAGGAAGAAAAACAGCAAGATAATAATCCTGACAATTAAAAAAAAAGTCCCCCCCCAAATAAACAAACCAAAAATAACACAAAATAAAACAATTTTTTTTTTTTTTTTTTTTTTTTTTGTATTTTTAAGATTAGGAATAAAGAAACAAAAAGAATTTATTTCCGGGTCTCAAAGTTAATAAACATAACAACGTGTTAGGTTGTACCTATTATGCTCACTATTCCAACCTTTTTTTTTTTTTTAAGTTTACAAAATGAATTACTGTCACTTTTAAACATTGTGAAACAAGAAATGGATGTGCACAACTCGACACTTTTCTAGCATTCTTGAACTAATTCACAAATGCAAGAAAATCAAAGAAAAATGGGGGGAAATGATGAATGTAGGTAGTTTGGTGTTAAAAACTAATGCAGGAATGATGCTCATTGTCACAGAAAGAAGAGGGGAAACTCCCCATCCTGTTTTGCGTGCTATGAGGGTCATTTTTAAAATTTTTATTATAAACACTATTAAATTCAGACCGCTTTTTTGGTTTTTTTTTTCTTTATCTGAATATACAAGAACATTCATTATCAAATGTTCATCATCAATACTACAAAGAACGAGACACAAGTCGCAAGAAACAATGGAAAATGTTAATAAAGCTGAAAGAATCGTTGAGTATTTTTTTGTTTGTTTTTTTAAGTTTTTTTTTAAATTTGAGTTTCTGTAGTTTCATCTTTTTTGGTATCGAAGTCAGGTTTTTCTGGGCAGAAAAACAAAAAGCAGAAGGAAAGGCAGGGAGAAAGATATGTGTGAGAAAAGGCAACCAGCAAATAAAGGACTACCACCACAGAACAGGTAAGAGCGAATCTGAGAGAAGGTGCCACTTGGCAGAGGACTGCCCGGGAGCCAATTCCATGCCAGGGGGGGGGGGCTTTAGGGGTGAAGAGGAGGATGTGACGAAGAGCTACCAAGTGGACAAACCCAAGGTCTAGTATCACTTCTCCGGGGAAATCTGCTGTCAGGGAAAATGGAGCACCCCCACTCCCATAGAAAACGAAGGAACCCTGGGTGTCTGCAGGGCTGACCTAGCATGAGTTCCCAGAGGCAGCTCCTTCCAAACCCATCCCACTGTGTTCTGGTGCATGGCTTAATGCAGAGATCTCATGGCTGCCACAATGGAGGTGACAGTGGGCCTGGGGGGGTCACTGCGCGGAAGAAGTTGGGTATAGAGGGGACTGAGGGAAGTGCTGGATGAGGCTGTGAGAGGTGGTCATCAGTGCCACTGACTGCCCAGAGAGAGGCTGCCTCTGCAAATGTAGCTCTGCTCTCAACTTTTTCATACACTTAACGTTGCAATCATTCAAGCCAAATCTGGGGCCATTCTCCCTGCCAAGAGAAGCCTTCTGTTGTACTTTGCCCCGAGTTAAGCAGATGTGATCCAGGCATGGTCTTGTGTGGATAGTTTCCTTATATTCCCGCTACTGAGACAAAGCTCTCTGCTGGTTCTAGTCACCATGGAGTTGTCACAAAGAAACTCCCTGATAATCTAGGCCTGTTCTGACCATGGCACAGGTTAACAGGCATGGCCTTTTCCGTGTCCAGTCATAAAGGCATAATCTTATCTTGCCAAATATTGACTTTTTGCATTTCCTTCAAATACACACATCTTCGAGTTTCTTAGGTAACATCCTTGTCTCCCCAGAGCACACACTGAGGAACATTTCCTATTCATGACTGCAGGGCCATGCAAAACTTCTATGCCCTTGTTAGCTGACCCTCCTCGCCTCTCAGGGTCTTATGCTTCTCCCTGGAAGTCTCCTAAGCAGAGGAGACATGACAGGGACCAAGTACATACAAGGCCACAAGTTGGGTTCAAGTACAAACCAAGAGAACCAGGTCCTATTTTTCTAGTTTGGCAGCTTTTCTCTATTCTAAAACACCAAAACTAAGAAAACCAACAATAACTCTTCTCTTTGCCATCATAGTGGTGGCATCAGGGTACCAACGGTAACCAGAAGTTAGAACAGGACAGACATTTATTGTCCCTACATGGCATGACTCAGTTTGTCTCAGGAAATGTTACTTGCCCTGACTTCACATTTGCAGATTGGTTGTGAATGAAATCAATTTCTCCAGTCTCTTACAAGCCCCTTGGCAAGCCAGGCCTAACAACCCCCATTTACAGATGAAGAGAACCAGGCACCAAGAGAGGTGACCAGGTCCACCTAACTGACAGAGCTGCCATCTCTACTGCTGGTAGGGTTGGCTACAAAGAGGGTGAACTCAGGTGACATTTCTAGCACGGGTTACTTTCTCCTAGATGTTCCTAAGGAATAAACGTCACTGATGATTTCGATGGAAACATTACCTCCCCTTTCCCCATGACTCCTAGGTCTTCAAATGAAGCTAACAAAAAGGTCATATGAGCTATGTTCTCATACGACTCTCCTTCAGAGCGATAGGTCAGGACCAAGAACATGGTATCATATAACACTCTGGGTAATTAATACCAGATGCCCAATACGTGGTAGGAAACCAGAAATGAAACAGACCCACATCTATTAATAGACATTGTTAAGTACTGTGTGTGGCTGCCTGTGCACTCCCGAGGGGGTGGGAATAGCTGACACAGCAAACCTGGCCTTCATCATGGTCAGGTCGTGTGTACGTCATCCTGGTAAGTGCATGCTATGGGACGCCCCAGACTCATGAGAGTCGCTAATTCAGTCAGAGTTGCTAATTCCCTCTCTCGGGCTCCTAAGGTATAGTGCTCTGGTTGCTAATGTTAAGTATTTGCGAAGGACATCTAGGGAATGTGAAGGTGTGAGATGCTGCATGTGCCTACACATGTGTGTATGTGTGTGTGAAGGGATGGTGAAGAACTTTCTCCTTGGCGATGCATTTGCCACCGTGCCTAACTCAGGCCTGGTTTCGGAGTAAGTTCTAAACATCGCTTACGGAGTACTGAATGGTTTCCCAAGACTGTGCCTCTGACACGAAGAGCTGTGGTTAGGAGCACGAGAAAGCCTGGAGGAATTCTGTCCCTCCTGTTCACTTGCCCTCCCCGGCTGCCTGACCCCTCCTGTCTGGGAATCAACCCCACAGCCTGAAAGTGGACAATGTGGCACCTTCAGAAGCCCAGCTCTGGCAGTCCCCAGGAGACATCTGGGGCTGGGGAGGAAGAGGAGCAAAGTGTTCCCATCGGTGTTGACCCCAAAGAGGAAGAGGAAGAGGAGGAGGAGGCAGGGGGCTGGGAAGGAGGAGGGCAGCGTGGGGCATTCCTGCTAAGAGGTAGTGAGAGTAACAAGAGAAGCAGAGAGGACTGGCTGTCAGCAGAGGGAGCGGGGATCCGAGTGAGGTCAATCTGGCTCCTCAAACCACCAGCATGAAAACATACAAACACGTTTATTATTTTCTTCGTCATTTTTTTCCTCTTTAAATTTCTCTAATTGTTGAAAATATCCTTCAGTGATGTCATAGAGGACGGGGACCCCAGGAGTCTAGGACAAAGGCAAAGGGCTGGGGAAGATGAATGGGGACCAGGCTGATAGCTGGAGGCAGGGAGGGGTGGCTTCTACCCAGAAAAAAAAAAAAAAAAAAAGGGAAGAGAGTATAAAGAAGTGTCCAGATTGGCTGAAATAGCATCCCAAGGAAGAGAAGAGAAGGAGACTCTTATTGTGTTTGCTGATTGCTTCGACCTCCAGTCTGACCGCTTCAGCGTTGGGAGAGAAACCCTCCCTCCTGCCCCTCCCCAACTGGGGCACAGGGTCAGCCGGGATGCGATTGCTGGGAGATCAGTTGGAGGTATCAGAGTGAACACTGCCAGGGCCTTCTGTAGGGGAGGTCACTGATGAAGGGGTAGTAGCATCCTGCCAACCTCCATTAGCCTAGAAGGGAAAAAGGGAGAGAAGTCAGTCCTCTGAGATTGGGTGGCCACTTTCAGCAGACAATGACAATGAAGCAACTTGTGTAAAGGACCCAGCACAGGGCCTGACACATGGGGACACTTATCAAATGGGCAGCTATTATTACTGTGGGTGATAATAGTCCCCCACCCTCAGAAGAGTTCAGGTCCCCCAGGGAGCTTTTGGATGTGATGTTATCACTCTGTAGTTCAGTGTAAACCATCAGTATATTGACGGCTGCCTGGCAGGTCAAGACACCTAATATTTTAGTTCTGACCCCAGCAACAACGAGCTGTTGCTGATGGCGAAGCACCTTCACCTCTGGGCCCTGGTGTCTCCTTTTGAAAAATAAGAAAGTTGGCCGAAATTCTTGCTGAAGTTCTTTTTGGTTCTGGATGCTCCACATGTTTATGGGGGGTGCCAGGTAACTGTTCTAAATAGGGTTCTGCACTAGCAGGTGCACAGTGATGACCTCCAGGAGGAAGATAAGACAAGCCCATGAATGAACTATGATTCAATGCCAGAACCTCATACATGGTAGGTCCCTATTATTAGGAAGTCACAGATGAAGGCAATGTCACATCTTGCTGGGGCATCAGGAAATATTTCATGTAAGAGGCACTCTTTAAGGTGAGCTTTGGAAAGTACAGAGGGTGATTTAGGTGAACACAACAGATAAACAATGGTGCCAAGACGTTAAGGACTGGTCTGTGCGAACACATCTAGAGAGGTGGTGAAATGGGAAGCTACACATTTGAGCTACACTTGGAGATTATTTTTCTAAGACTCTTCCGGGGTATTGAACCACTTTTCTTTTCTGCTCCACATTGGAAAAATAAGAGTTGTCTTGGGCCACGTTTAAATACACAAACACTAATGAAAGTTGACAAGCAAAAAAAGGATTGGTGCAATACTTTTTGTGATGTCTGACATCATAGATAAGCAAAAAGTCTTTATAAAATCAGTATACACCTGGCAGGTAGCAGGTTGGACACCCGTGTTAGACCCAGGAACATCCAAACAATGAAACTTTTCAAAAAAGATTTGTTAACTGATCACCCTTAAATAAAATCCCAGCATTAAAATAGTTCAAGAATGATTTGCCATAGTGGTTAATTCATGATGCATAATTCATGACTGCTCATATGTTTAATAACATTTTATAGCATTAAAATATAGGCGAGCTAAAATGCCTCCCTTCCTGCCCCCCAGTTTACCTCAAGTCTGGAAGTGTTAATGTTGAACAGACCAAGTCTTATACTTGGTGAAATGTTTTCTACTCTATTTTCCTCTCATTTTATTCTCTAAAAACTGGTGATAGATAGGGCAGGTATTATTATTACCATTTGGGAGGGGCCACCACATCAATCCTTGTATAACCCACAGCACTGCATAGACGCTAGAAAAGGAATATTTACGTTTCATTCACGAGAGAGCAGAGACGCAGGGCCAAAGCGTCCTGGTTCACCACTGACACAGAACACAGCCTGCAAGCCTCAGAATCAGGCTTCTCTTTCCTCTGCCCTTTTCATCTCCTTGGCTTTCTTTTTCCTTGGCTCACTGAAATGATGCTGCAGTTGTCCCAGGGAAGCCAGGCCTTTGATTTAAAGCAGCTCCTATCAGTCCTATCAGTGCTTCAGCGTGGGGGTAGATTTTGTCCACACCCCAGTGAAGAGCAGATCTGGGTACCAACAGGGCACCCCAATGTCAAGAACACCCCTCCTCAAGTGGGGGCCAGGAAGTAACTGCTCTCAAGTTCCAATCTCCCATCTCCCAGGCCAGTCAGGCGGGTCCTCTCACTCTTTTTCCCTGTTGGAGGACATTTTCCCTGGTCATTTGTGATAGAAAGGTTAGATGGAGCACAAGAAGTAGGAAATGAGGATTCTTTCTTTCCTAACAGAAAGCTTCCCCATCTTTGGGGGGCCAGGTCTCTGCAGCATAATCCTAATCAAGTACAGAATTATCCAAATTCCTCTGTGGGTCTGTCATGGGGGTGACGATATTGTAGCCTCTTTCTCTTCCCACCCAAGAAAATACATTCTGCTGCTATTTTAGATTGACTAAGAATAGCAGATAAATTCATTTTTCTTCAAAGAAAATCCTTTAATGTCATGTATTTTTTTTTTATTATAAAGGTAAGGAATGCTTATACTATTTGGAAAATAGAAAATTGTTTAAACCCAAAAATACAACAGCCACAATCCTGCCACTCAGAGAGAATTACTGTTAGCATTTTGATATCTCTTGTCTATTCTAAACGTTTTTCTATCTGTACGTTTACCTGATGGAGGTTTAAATAGATAGGTAAATAAGCAGGTGTGTATGTTTGGGGGTGGCTGGTGGGTGTTGGCTGAGGAGTACAGAATTTTAAGGAACCTTGACAGAAGTTCTTGAAGTACATTGTCATAAAGTGGAGTAAAATACTGGTAAAAAAGGAAAAAGTCATGTGTCTGAGTCAAGCTGGCATGAGCTAAGGGAGCTCTAAGGAAGCAGTTAGCGTCCATGTCACAGCATATAGAGCAGAGCACTTCTATTAATTGCTCACAAAACCACTATTACTATTATTTAGCCACACTATAATTCCATTAAGATAATAAGTGGCACCAGAAATGAAGCCATTAGTAAAGAAAATTAGTTCTGTAGTATTTCATTAAGACGAAATTGGCTAAGCGTTCTATATTGTCCGGAAGGTTCTGGGAGACTTAGTGTAATCTCTGATCTAAGAGCACTAGAACAAGCCAACATTTGATCTGTTTTCTTAGAAAGTTCTGCTTTCTCAGACCAGTGGATAAGACGCCAGTGGGTACAGTCCTCTGGCAGAGACAGGCATCCAGTCGTTCAAGCTGACATTAAAACCAGCATTTTAATTATGGCAGTTGGCCTGGTGAAGAAGAATATGCAAAATCTTCTATTAAAAATAAACACATTAAATAAACCTCTTTAGCTCCTTTTTTTCTACTCCCCTTTCATCCGTAAACAGGCACATGGTCACACAGACATGTGCACTTCTCAGGTTTGGTGACCAGCCATCCCAGTTTGCTCAGGACTCTGCCATGTTAGCAATGAAAGTCCCATGTCCCAGAAGACTCCTGAAGCCTGGGGGGGGGAATGAGACCCTTGTTCATCTCACTCCAGGATATGCCAACTGTGACCCTCCACTTCCTGCCAAACACTGTACCCCTGTGGCATTCAAGTTAGATAAACACAGAAACATTTTAGAATAAGCACGTCTAACCCTAGGAAATGTGGGAGAATTCTTTCCTCCAGAGGTGTTTTTTACAACGGCATATTATCTGCTGCCATTGCTAATAAAAACCTCCCAAAGATCAGAAACTCTGAGCAAACCCAACGTCACCGGGTTTCCCATAAATCACCACGGCAGCTTCAGCTGTGTCATTCCAGCTTTAATGTAAGACGTTCGGAGGCTGCACCGTCTTGGGAAACAGCTGACCCCACTTACTGCCACGTTAACCCTGGGGAGCAATTCCTTCCCTTTTCCTCCACTGCGAGTGAATATTAAGTAGGAAACTCTGCCTTGGTGTGTTTATTTATCTCTGGGAGTGGTGAGAATAGAGGGTGCTCTCATTAACAATGGGGTAGGGGTGGTGGGAAACGAGACTTTCACTTTTATTTCACCCTCCACCCCTCTCCGATGCAAACTTATTTATAATGGACCCACTCTTCAAACTGCTAACGTCAGTGACCACACTGAAGGGTTACAGGGGTGGGAGATAAATAAAATCTGCAAAGCCAAACGTGCCCTTTTTAATCTCTGAAAACATTCCCATTGGAAGAGAGTCTATATTTCCCCCAGGTTATAAAGATAATTCTGTGGCCTGGGATACAAGGCCTGTGAAGCAGGATCCAGTGTCATCTTTAATTCCATCAGATGGAGCCTAAGACAGGAGAGAAGGCTCAACCTGGAACCTCACAGCAGAAGTTAGTGGAATATAAAATTAGGACAAAATGCAGCAACCTGCCAAGATAAGAAAACCTAGACTTTCAAAACACAAAGATATTTGGAAGCAAAGTTTTTTCAGGAACAAAAATGACTATTGACTCTATAGCCTGCCCTACTGAATTTGGCATATAATTTGGTATATACCGAATTTTGCTAGAACTCCATCTAAAGCAGGGATGTCCAACTGCGGCTGGTGGACACACGCCAATTTGGTGAGGACTTTTTTTTTGCTTTTCTGTGTATATTATGAAAAGTATGCACGGACCCTTTCTTTGTTAAGCAGCTTTTGTTAGTGTTTGTGTATTTACTGTGTGGCCCAAGACAACTCTGAGTCTTCCCATGTGCAGCAGGGGGAAAAAAGGTTGGATATCCCTGAATGAAAAGGCAAAACAGAAACAGTCCTGCCTCGGGAAGTAGAGGGAGCCAAGGATGGGGCAGTGGCAGACAGGAAAATCCATGTGATTTCTCCCTGCAAAACACCAAGCACAGATTCTCAACTGCAGTCCTGACTTCTCTCTCCTCTGCTACTCTCCTGAACCAGAGAGGGGCCACATGAAGGTGGCCTCTCCTCCTTGTTGAGGATCAGGAGTGCTTTCTACCCACACAACGGCTGCTGGGCTGAGGGCAGCCTGTCCCATCTCCTTCCTGCTCTTCCTCTGCCCTCACCTTAGCAGCACACCATTGATGCAGAGAATTCATCACCTGATGTGACAGCGCAAGCGAGCCTGGCACTAAGAAACTCTTATTTGCAACCCAGAAATGCACTGAGGTGCCACAAACTGGCTGATGTCAGCACCAACTCGAGCTGGATCTGCATATGGGCCAGATGCCATTACCAAAAATGCCTTGAGCACGGGTGAGTAGGTGCGTGTGCTCTGGGCCCTCAATCACCCGGGCACTGGTGGGGCCAGCCAGGAAGAAAAACAAAGAAACACCAAGGCACCCTCTCCCCTTCCCATGCAAACACACACTCGTGTATATTAGGCAGACATTAGCTCTCACAGTAGAGGTCACATGGCAGATTGATCATTTCTCTGTCACAGTAGAAGAACAATGTTTTCCTAATGTGCTTAACACTTTCCCAAGATTACACAGAGCATTTACCAAGCAAGGGTTGTTCTGGGATGAAAAGATGCTATTGGAAAGTCCCCTTGGGGGACATCAAAGGATTCACAATCACCCTGGAGGATATTCTCATGGTAAATAGATCCCTGCCCAGGCTGGCACCCCTCCAGTCCTATCTCTAGCTGCCACTAGAATCATCTTTCAAAAATGTAACTGTGATCATGTCGCCTCCCTATTTAAACTTTCACTAGCTTTCCACTGACCTCAAGATGAGGTTCCATGTCCGGAGCAGGTCTACAATGTCCTTGACCTTGCTTACTCCCTATCCCAATGCTTGTATTTTATACTTCAACCATACCAGGTTACTTAGAAACTTCCACAACAGAGCAGCTACCTCATGCCTGCTTCTTGTCCCTTGACTACCATGCCCTCATTCATCCAGTTATGTCCTTCTCACCCCTTGGCTGATTTTGAAGACTGAGCTTCAGTGTTCTTGTACCTCCATCCTGTCCCCTGGCCACCTCTCTTCCTCCTGCAGGACCCCCAGCTCTCTGCCTCTACCCCTACCCAGCACCTGTGCTGTGTCTGTTCCTTCACAGGTCCGTCTCACCAGCCAGACCATAAGAGAAGGACCGTGGGGTTTATCTTTGATTCCAAAGTGCTTACTACAGTGCTTGACACATCAGACACTTTGATAAATGTCTGCTGGAGAGGCATAGGAGGAAGCAAACATTTAGTGGCATGGGGACATCCATCCTCCAACGTAGGCGCGGAGAAATAAATGGTGTCTGATCCCCGATTTCTACAGTTCAGTCTGACTATATGTAAAACACCTAGAAAATATTCAAAGCCAACAGAAGAAGTGCCCAGTTTCTGATAACTTAAATTTAGGCACTGAACTTCGTAGCTTATCCCAAACATGTAACTATGATTAATATTTAAACTGTTCTGTTTTGACTTTCAGGAAAGAAGCTGAGAAAGACACTGGATCCTGCCTGTTTCAGTGACACAGCTTAGTGCACCATCTCAGCGAGGAGTGTCCTCCAGAAGGGCACAGAGAAGGAAGACACGGCCCTGCACCCCGACAGGCTCCAGGTCTCCCCCTAAGGCACAGTGGGAAGTGCAAACATGCAGAACAGACATAGTCCCCTAATGGCCTGTTGAACCTTTGACCCCTTTATCTTTTCTCACTCCAGGGTGAGACCCACACGCAGATTCACCTTCCACCTTAGGATCTAGGAACAACGTTGCCAGATAAAATATAGAATGCCCAGCTAGACTTGAATTTTGAAAAAATAATAAATCACTTTTTAATATAAGTACATCCCATGCAGTATTTTCATTTGCTAAATCTGGCAACCCTATTTGGAAATAACATGTACGATCTGACAGAAAAGGTGGTATTCTGGCCTCAATTGGTACTATAGGGAAACTCAGGATCAATTTTGTTGTTTGTCTTACTTTGACATTTTGCATTAATATCTTCATCTAGGAACTTCATCCCTGTGGCTGAGATGACCTCTATCAATCCTACCAAGACAGAAGCCTGTCTAGCTTCTGCTTATTATTATTATTAATTTTTTTTTGGCATTTATTATAGTTCCTTGAAGAATGTGATTGTGACTTGCTGTTATGATGGGAAGGCTGCTTTAGGAGTCTCAGCTCACCACACACCTGCCATTATATTCCCCAGAAGGCAATCCTCCTCTTGGATTCTCTCTTGCTGCTGTCCAATATCACACCACCACACTCCTATCTAGCCTGGCTCCCACCAAACCTCTTGGGCCCCAGGGTCTTGCTGTATAGGTCTGTATGTTCAGAGAGATCAGCAGTGCAATCGGCCATTCATGGTACAAATAGACACCCTTGCTACAAAGACTTCTGTAGTTCAAGTTGCTGCAAAGAAATGATAGACATTTCCATTGCCAACGTGAGGTTCTTTTTACTCCACAGAGAGATTTTGAGAAGGGTTCTTGTGCTTGTGTGTCCACCTTCTCTGGTCTCTAGACATCACTGCCATCTTTCAAGGCCCTTCTTGAATGTTTCTTCAGGGCACACTTTCACCTGCTTCTCTAAATTGTAGCACTGCTGACTTTCTGACCATTCATTTTTGCCTTTAACCACATGCAGTGCTTACTTATCTTTTAAAATCTCCTTGTGAACAACAGATCTTTTTGCTGTCATCACTTGTTTTTTTTTGCAGTGCTTACTTATCTTTTAAAATCTCCTTGTGAACAACAAATCTTTTTGCTGTCATCACTTGTTTTTTTTTGCAATTTTGGGCCGGGGCTGGGATTGAATCCGCCACCTCCGGCATATGGGGCCGGCGCCCTACTCCTTTGAGCCACAGGTGCTCCCCCCCATCACTTAGTCTTTAATACCACAAATTATGTACAAATTCAGTGCCTACTTTGAGATATATACTGGTCATGTAGTAAACATCCACTGTACTCACAACTGCACAAACCAAAAACAGAAACACATATACATACATGAACGCAATATTTAAAAATAGTCATAATTTCCACATACTTCACGTTTGCACATAGAACTAATATATGTTGAAGAATGTACTTGTAGCACCTATAGAATGCACATGGACACCCCCCCCACACACAGATGCAGCTTCTACTGGGAAAGAGGAGCTATACAAGATAACAGACAATTACATTTACTCACAAAGTCAACCTAGAGGATTTAAACAAAGGGTATTTTTTTTACTCTCAATATAAATAATCTGATTGGCTGACTCTATAACAGCCCTGAATTTGTTACTTTATAACCGTTTATTTTGCTTTGGCTCTGTTGAGAAAGCTATTATTAATAAGGGTACACACATAGAGGCTATACACACATCTTCCCAAAGCTGTGGCTGCACTTGGAACACAGACACAGCTGGTGTGCAAGAGTGTGCCCTGGTGGGGTAAATCTCAAGGCTATTTACCACGATACAGGAAGCTAAACTCCTTCCACTTTTCTGACCATCCGAGAGACAGCAATTACCCCAGATTATCAGACCAACAATGACATGCCACGTAAAGACAGACACTGAGCCAACTCCACATCCCAAAGACTGGCATATTCAAGTACACTTAGGACATTAATAGCAATTTACGTGCCATCACTGAGACAAAGCCACAAAGGCTCCGTTGGCAGCCTCTTATTTTGAAGCCTATTATTTGTGGGAGTTACAGGCTATAATCACAACAGAAACTTTCAAAACCCTTATCTTCAGTGACGCACCAAATCTATTTCAGAGCCGTAATTGCTATGTCACCGGAGAGTTTGCTGCTTAATGCACTCCAATGCCATTTAGTGTTTGCAGGGTCATTACAGCTAACAGAAGGGTAGGGGGAGATATGGTGGGAGGCTGTGGGGGGTGCAGACAGAGAATGTTGAGGAGAATGTGTTAGGATGGGGTGCTAGCCTCCACTGTGTCTAATTTGCTTATGGGAGGATATTGTTGTTTTAAAAATTCTATTTACCAATGCAACCAAAGCAAGAGCTTGAAAACAATCTACGGACTCAAGAATTCTGAATTCATTTGATGCTATCCTAGAGCTATTCCGTGGATGCTGGGGGGGGGGGGTGCCCTCTTTTATTCTGGGATTCTTATTGAAGTGTAAGGTGGTTTGATTCTTTAAATTTTTTATATATTCCTTTTAAATAGTGCTAGAAATCCCTGCAGTAGAAATCTGCAGTACTGTGGGCTCAGAAATGTGAAATGGATTGTCTTTGCATAAGCAGCTACAGAATCAAAAGGAGAGAGAGCACGATGGTGAGAGGTCCAAGTTCAGTAACTTAGAAGAACACGCTACCTTACAGACGGATGGCAAGAGAGGAGCCAAGGAGACTGACAGGACATTTGAAATAAGACAAAACATCTGGTCATTCAAAATGACCTTTCTTGACCTAAGTCTAGTTCAGGTCATAAAAAAGCTTTTTAAATATACATACAGCTTTCATCTCTTCAACATGGCTATAAACTAGGTAAGGACTTATTTATTTGGCTGAGGCTAATACTAGGCACAAAGTGAATCTTGGAAGAAACTTCTGATTCAGTATCATATCTCTAGATTCTTTTAGAAAATCTTAGGTTCTATTTTACAAACCTAAGTTTTTAATTGATCAAAAATAAGATTTGAGGGTTAATTTTTTTTCTTAACATTAGTACCAGTAACCTATACAGCTCTGCCTCTAGTTTTCCTGGGATAACAATGCTGCTTTCACTCTATGAACTTTCTAGGGAAATAGACAGAAGGAACTTGAGGCCTTATTTCACATGAGTCCCCTCCTCCATTCAGAAACAGAATTTTTGCTATTTTTTAAATGTTGGCCAAGTACAGAAGCATTAATACTCTTATGATGTAGGAATTCTTAGAAATCAGTAAGAAAAGGATGGACATTTCAAGAATACGTATGAAAGGACAATAAACATACAGACAATGTCCACTATCACTAGGAACTCAAAAAATACAAATTAAAGTAAGTATGAGACATACCTTTATAATTTGATAATTGACAGAGATTGAAAAATTATTAAGATACTGCTGTTGAGGGGGTGGGGAAATGAAAATCATCACAAATTGCTAATGGGAACCATTAATTAATAGATATTTCCAGGAAAAAGTTTAAAATGAATCACAAAGACTTTAGACCTGTTCATACTCTTTGATCTAATAATTCTATTTCTAAAATTTATCCAGGGAAATAATAGAAAATATGAATTTTCTATAATAGAAAATACTAAATAATATAATATAATATAATTGAAGCTGACCACTGCATTATTAATAATAGTAAAAAAACAAAACCACAGAAAACAGTTTAAATGTTCCTCAGTACAGATTGATTAAATAAATTATGGACTTTCCCTATAACAGGCTTCTATGCAGTTATTTAAAGTTATGTTTGAGAAGAATGTTTAATGATATGGAAAATGTTCATAACATATTTTTAGTAAAATAAGTAGGTTATGAAATGATATGTAACTTTTCTACACCCACACACACAAACCACACACTTAAACACAATGCTAGAAGACTTTAAAGAGCACGAAGTTAGCAATTAATTTTCGTCTGTGTGACTTTCTTGCCATTCTCCAAATTTTCTACGTTAGACATTTTTATCAGATAAAACGTAAATGTAAAATTTAAATAAAGCATCTGAGCAAGGTCCATATCTTGGAGAAGAGAAGCCAGTGGGATTTGTGGCCAAATATAGGTCTCACCAAGAAAGGCTGAGGAACCGGGACTCGATTCCTTAGAGAAGAGAACGTTAGCAAGTGATTTCATTAGCCTCTTATTTACTCTTCACCTTTGGGCCCTGTATCCTTAAAAAAGGTTAGAGGCAGTTAAATCAGGTCGAGGTCCAATATCACCGGCTCATTAACCAAGAATCTAACTATTAATCTTCACTGCCCTCCATAGCACCAATGACGGGTAACACTCCCAAAGTGGGGACAACCTAAGACAGGATATGGAGAGGCTGCACGGTGGATTATTTTCATAGTACCCAAAGAAGGGTAAGATCACTCTGCATTCAGTCAACCTAAGACAGGGACCAAACCATTGATGTTTGTATCCCCATGACAGATAAGACTGAAACTGCAAGAGCAGGCAACCTAAGACAG